>ML098999.1:0-40956 GCA_003697995.1 Taxidea taxus jeffersonii
ATTCTCTTTTCCTGCTATGGTAAAAGTTTAGATCTTTTAATTATTTAAAGTAGTTGCTATTCTTCAACACTAAATAAAGTCATCATTGCATTTACTGATTTCTGAAATGCTCAGTGTACTGTGACATTTTATTAATTCTACGCAGTCTTTGATTAATGAGGAATATAGAAGTTCATTTCATCAAGTATTATATCACATGTATTGCTAGCACTGAATCAGTTTTGAGATAATTATTTTTGCTTTTTGGAAACAACATAAAATGCAGTAAGTTTGGGGGGACTGGTAGTGATCAATATTTGGGGAGATCAGTCTAGAATTTCTAGTAAACATGGAAGTTTTTGTTTTTGTTTTGTTTTAAATATTTTATTTATTTATTTGACAGAAAGAGAGAGCACAAGCAGGGGGAGTGGCAGGCAGAGGGAGAGGGAGAAGCAGGCTCCTTGCAGAGCATGGTAAGCCCAATATGGGACTCGATACCAGGACTCTGAGATCATGACTTGAGCTAAAGGCAGTGGCTTAACCAACTGAGCCACCCAGACAACCAAACATGGATGTTTTAAGCACTATTTTTTTTAATTTTTTTTTCTTTAGAGATTTTATTTATTTATTTGTTATAGAGAGAGAGAGAGAGAGAGCACAGGCAGACAGAGAGGCAGGCAGAGGCAGAGGGAGAAGCAGGCTCCCTGCTGAGCAAGGAGCCCGATGTGGGACTCAATCCCAGGACGCTGGGATCATGACCTGAGCCGAAGGCAGCTGCTTAACCACTGAGCCACCCAGGCGTCCCTAAGCACTATTTTTACTATTGTTTCTTTTAGGAGAAAAATGATCCCAAATTTTCTTTAAAGTTTTTTTAAGGGGAGGGAGATTTAAGTAAAGTAAGATATAAAGTTTATATTTCTTTTGTCTCCTTTTAATAAATCATTTCCATAGCATGTAATACCTAGACTTGAAAATCAACTATGTAATCATTTCTTCTATTTTTATCAATATATTATCCAAAAACTAACATAATATCAGAAAATACTAACTTGAGTGAATGAACATGACTTAAAAGTATATATATTTTGAAATATACATATATATTTCAATAAAGAATATATAAAGAAAAATAAGATTGCAAGGAATGAAGCCATATAAAGTTAGCATATTAATTATTTTGTATTTTTTAATTCTAGTATAGTTAACATACAGTGTTATACTAGTTTCAGGTGTACAGTGTAATGATTCAACAATTCAATACATTTCTCAGTGCTCATCATGACAAGTGTACTGTTCCTTCATTCATTTCACCTATCTCCTCACCCACCTCCCCTTTAGTAACCATGAATTTGTTCTCTATATTTTAGAGTCAGTATTTTGGTTTATATCTTTTTTCCTTTGTTCATTTGTATTTTCTTAAATTCCATATATGTGTGAAATCATACAGTATTTGTCTTTATCTGACTGAATTATTTCACTTAGCCTAAAACCTTCTAGGTCTATCCACATTGTGGCAAAGAGCAAGATTTCAGTTTTTATGGCTGTGTGATAATTCATTATACATATAATATATGTAACTATATTTATTATTATATATATAATATACATATCATATCTTCTTTATCCATTCATCTATGAATGGGCATTCAGGGTGCTTCCATAATTTGGCTTATTGTAAATAATGCTGCAGAAAACATAGGGGTGCATCTATCTTTTCAAATTAGTGTTTTCATATTCATTGAGTAAATACCCACTGGTGGAATTACTGGATCCTCTGGCAATTCTATTTTTAACTTTTTGAGGACCCTCCATACTGATTTCCACAGTTTACATTCCTACCAACAATGTATGAGCATTCCTTTTTCTCCACGTCCTTTCCAACACTTGTGGTTGCTTGTGATTTTGATTTTAGCCATTCTGACAGGTGTGAGGTGATATCTCGTTGCGGTTTTAATTTGCATTTCCCTGATGATGAGGGATGTCAAGCATCTTTTCATGTACCTTTCGGCCATTTGGATGTCTTCTTTGGAGAAATATGTGTTCATGTCTTCTGGCCATTTTTAAATTGGTTTATTTGGGTTTGGGAGTGTTGGTTGTGTAAGTTCTTTACACATTTTGGATACTGACCCTTTATCAGATATACCATTTGCAAATATCTTCTCCCATTCTATAGGTTGCTGTTTAAGTTTGTTGATTGTTTGTGTCACTATGCAGAAACTTTTTATTTTATGTAGTCCAATGACATATTTTTGCTTTTATTTCCCTTGCCTCATGAGACAGATCTAGAAAAATATTGCTATGGCCAATGTCAGAGAGATTACTGCCTGTGCTCTCTTCTAGGATTTCTCTACTTTTAGGTCTCTCATTTGGATCCTTAATTGATTTTGGGTTGATTCTTGTGTGTGATGTAAGAAAGTGATCCAGTTTCATTCTCTTACATGGAGCAGTCCGGTTTTACCAACACCATTTGTTGAGGAGACTGTCCGTCCTTTTCTCATTGGATACTCTTTCCTGCTTTGTCAAAGATTAATTGACCATAAGATCATGGGTTTATTTCTGGGCTGTCTATTCTATTCTATTGATCTAGATGTCTGTGTTTGTGCCATTATCATACTGTTTTGATTACTACTGCTCTGTAGCATATCTTGAAATCTGGGATTGTGATTCCTCCACTTCTGTTCTCTTTTTTTCTTTCAAGATAACTTTGGCAATTCGGGGTCTTCAGTGGTTCCATACAAATTTTAGGATTTTATTAATAAAAAATACTTTTAGGGGCACCTGGGTGGCTCAGTGGGTTAAAGCCTCTGCCTTCAGCTCAGGTCATGATCCCAGGGTCCTTGGATCTAGCCCCACATCAGGCTCTCTGCTCACTGGGGAGCCTGCTTCCTCCTCTCTCTCTGCCTGCCTCTCTGCCTACTTGTGATCTCTCTCTGTCAAATAAATAAATAAAATTTTTTAAAAAATAATAAATACTTTTGAAATAGGACAAAAAACCTTATATGTTAGAGAATAGTATTAAGATGAAAAATATTTTTATAGATCAAAATATGGAGTTAAAAAATAAAATTTGCCTTGTGACAAGTTTTCTCAAAAAATAAAAGGAGTGAAGTCTAATAAAGGAGGAATTTATCAGGTCTAAATAGGAAATTGTGCACTCAGCTTCAGTAACTCTGTTACATAAATGCAGAATGAAATGTATTAATGTTTTTAGGAGCTAATTGATGGAGAGAGACCATATAAAAGTGAACTTTGTCAACTTAAACTTTTCATGGATATTTAGTAGGTATGGATAGAAGACATTTCCAGTCAACAGAGAGAGTATCTTTTGTGGATTCTGCACTGGCATGCTATGTTAAAATATGAGAACCATTTATTTTTATTTTTATTTTTTTATTATTTCAGTCAGCCACTATATAGTATATCATTAGTTTTTGACATAGTGTTCAATGATTCATTAGTTGTGTATAAGATCCAGTGTTCATCACAACACATGCCCTCCTTTAATACCCATCACCTGGCTACCCAATTCCCCGACCCCCCCTTCCCAAAACCTCAGTTTGTTTCCCAGAGTCCATAGTCTCTCATGGTTTGTCTCCCTCTCTGATTAACCATTTTTTAAAAGAGTTTATTCATTTATTTGAGAGAGAGAGAGCACGAGCGGGGGGAGGGGCTGAACGAAGGGGAGAGAAAAAATCTCAAGCAGACTCCCTGCTGAGCGGGGAGCCCAACACAGGGCTGGATCACATGACCCTGAGATCATGACCTGAGTGGAAATCTGAGTTGGACACTTAATCAGCTGAGCCCCCCCAGGTGCCCCCATCACCTGGGAACTTTTTAAAAATGCATATTCCCATATCCCATTCCAGACCTACTTAACCAAAAACTCTGGGGGGGGGGGGGTGGTCTGGCAAGCTGTGGTTTAACAAGCCCTCCAGGTGACTATAACTCATGCTCAATTTGAGAACCGCTCATGTAGACTGCTGGTGTGAAGTAGAGTTAAGATATGATTTGGAAAGCAATTCATGGTCACTGCACATCAGTAGAAATAAAAGCTGCAGAGATCCCATTGCCTGTGGTGGCAGTGTGAATTATTGGCTAACTTATGTAACATGTAACCCAGTGAGTGCTTAAAATAGCCAGTGTTGAAATTCTTGCTTTGGAAAAAAAAATTATTGATAGTTTTTTTTTTCTTTTAACTTTGCATCTACCATTTCAAATGCTAGAGCTGGGTGTAGTTGTCTGCCAGCAACAAGGCTTATATATTTTGTTTCACATTTAATGAATTCTGTCTTCCTCTTAAAGAGTATTGAGTAATCTTCAAAAAAAATAATTACAGGCCAGTTAGTAAATATATGCTGAGGCAGTAAAGTGCCATATAGCAACAGCTATATGTCTGCCACTGCTGATTAATCAGCTAGAGAATGGGCTTTTTTTTTTTTACTTAATATGGGATAGAGACTCCATTAAGAACAGAATCTACATCTCAGTTACTAAACTTATTCTCCCAACATTTTCATTTTTGTAGGTGTGTATTTTCTTTTCTTTTGTTGTCTAATAGAATAACAGGGCTGCACACTTTTAACAAATTGCTCCTTCACCTCCTATCTTCCTCTTCTATTCAATAGGCTTGGCAAATTATAAGAGATGATGGAAGTATGGGGAAGTAAAAATCACAGCCAATTCAGTCTCATCTTCATATGACCCAAACAGCAAGTGATTATATTGTAACAGCTTATCACTTTGGACCTAAATTACAGCAAAGTGGTTTGTAAATCCCATAACAAAGATAGAAAAATCCATTTATGTAGGCATGTTTCTTAGAGTGTGTTTTGACTCTGAGCTCTAGCACATTTTAGATATTTTAGTATATTGGTTTGGAAGAATACAGTAATGATCTGCTGGACTTTCTGATTTTTTTCTATAATCATAATTGCTGAAGCTAGTTAGAGACCCATTTAGGTTCAGAGTGCTTCATATTCAAGGATTATTTCTCTTTGAGGTCAAGGGAAATAGAAGCACTATCTCTGGAAATGGAAGAGTTGCCATTGAATCAATCTTGTTGCTTGTCCTCTTCTTACAGTGTACTTCTGTCTGATAATTAGATTCTTGCCATGCCACTTGTGATCAGGACTATTCTTCATTCATTAATGGTCTAGAGCTCCGATTTTATTCTCAGTCTTGCCCTCTGTTTCCTTAAAAACTTATAGGAAATTTTTTCCATAATCTCCAATGTCACTATCTCCCCAGACATTGACTACCTGTCCAACCAAACAGGTATTAGATCATTATAAGTACCACAATTTGATCCACACACATGTTGAGCCATTCTGCTTTGTGATCTAAAGGATTTATGTGAATATATTTTTGTTGCTGTTGGCTATTATGTTAGAAAATAGTTTGATTGTCATGGTAGTGGATGCTGTTGGTACTCCACCTAGATGCTCTCTTTTTTTTTAATACATTTTTTTAGATTTATTTATTTATTTGTCAGAGAGAGAGAGAGAGAGAGAGAGAGAGCGAGCGGGAGTGAGCACAGGCAGACAGAGTGGCAGGCAGAGGCAGAGGGAGAAGCAAGCTCCCTGCCGAGCAAGGAGCCCGATGTGGGACTCGATCCCAGGACGCTGGGATCATGACCTGAGCCGAAGGCAGCCACTTAACCAACTGAGCCACCCAGGTGTCCCTCCACCTAGATGCTCTTAAACTGCAAGACCACCCATTCTCCATCTGCTAGAAGTATTGCATTATAACTCATAGCTATTACCACCACCACGCTTCTGTGGAGAATTGCCTTAGGCCAGTGATTCTCAAATGTAACTTGCTACTGGATCACATAGAAAACTTGTTAATACAGATGACTGAGCTCAGCTCCTAGAGTTTCTGATTGAGTAGGTCTGTGGTGGGGCCTGAGAATTTGTATTTCTAACAAGTTCCCAATGATGCTGATGCTGTTGGTCTGGATAACAAACTTTGAAGGTAACTGATCTAGTCCAAATAGGAGCTTCTTTGGAGGCTATTTGTCTCATCCCCTCCTTCTCAGGGCAGACCATCCCCCTTCTCAAGGAAGGTGGAGATTTTTAGGTAGAAGATTTATTGGGGCATATTCTTGGACTCACCAATGAGGAAGTAAGGGAAGCATAATTATGTACTTGGAGAGGTTGGGTGAGGCATCAGGCTAACCCATGAGGAGTTCTGGAGATGTCCAGAATTGGCCAGAAGCAGACTGCTCACTGAGGGGGTGTAACTTTGGGAGAAGCAACTTTCTTTAGCTGAGGAATGCTCAAAGAGGGAACCAGCTGTATGGTATCATTAGCCAGTTCTCTCAGCTTCTGGGGAAGTAGATTACTCAGTCCTATAGTAGAGACCAGGGCAGTGAGCCACAGCATCCAGTACAGGGGACAGATGGATTCAAGGAAAGACAATCCTCAGCCATTTCAACTCAGAGCATAGAAAGTAGGTTAGACCTCGGAGAAAAAGTTTGGGGATCCAGCATGAAGAGTACACACACACACACACCTCGGTTCCAGGAGGCACGTGCTTGTGATCATGTCAGTAATATATACTGGCTTCCCACCAGACAACCATCTGTCCTATTCTACCCAATAGGAATTTTAATTGAGTTTATTCTTAAGCACCAAATTTCTCAAACATCACAAGTGCTAAATGTAAGGTAAACCTGAGATTTCCTGATAATATATCCTGTAGCCAGACCTGAAAGAGTTCCAAACCTTGTTGAAATGACTCTGAGGAGCAGCGCAGCACGTAACAAATCTGCCAACAAGCAGCAATCTTTAGAATAAACATATGTGGGACCAGAGTTCAGAGGCTAAAGTCAATTTAATGAGAAAGCTGTCACTATTCTTTGTATGTGAATTAAATGTATTCTAAGTAGCCAAAGTCATAGCCTCACAGTAAATGGTCTGGCTGCGGAGCTGAGCATTTGTTTTACGCTGCTCTCAGGGTCACCTAAAGATGAATGTGAGTTACCTGAATTGGACAGAATTTTACCCAGTGTGTCCTAACATGTGGTGATACAATTCAAAAACCTAATTAAAGACAACTGATTTGAAAGTAAAATTATTTATTTTGTAGTACATCCAGGACAAATGTTGAAATTTTCCATTGGGATAATAACAGCATATGATTTTTTTAAATATTTTTTTTAATTTTTATTTATTTGTTATAGAGAGAGAGAGAGAGCAAGCACAGGCAGACAGAGAGGCAGGCAGAGGCAGAGGCAGAGGCAGAGGGAGAAGCAGGCTCCCTGCCGAGCAAGGAGCCCTATGTGGGACCCGACCCCAGGACGCTGGGATCATGACCTGAGCCGAAGGCAGCCGCCTAACCAGCTGAGCCACCCAGGCGTCCCCAGCATATGATTTTTAAGGAGGAATATAAAGTCTTCATGAATAAAGGGCAGCCTATTAATAAGTCTTCATAAAGTTAATTACACAATGTTAAGACAACACAAGGAAGACTCAAGTAACCTCATACCTATCCAGAGTAAATGTTACAGAAATTCACAAGTTTCGTTTTCCATATTTAGTGCCAGAGATGCAGCCCAGGCACACACACACAAAGGAATGAGATAGGTCTGCATCTCTCCTTGCATTAGCTGAAATCGGTCCTGATGGAATGGCCTCTGGCAATATTATGAATCAGCATTAAAGAATAGCAGACCTGGCCTCTAGAAACTATCTCCCCTCTGAAATGTGTGTTTAAATTACCTCATGGCAAGGCCAGTGACATTCAAAGATTGAGAATGAGGTTAGAAAAATGGGAATGTGGGCACCTGGGTGGCTCAGTGGGTTAAAGCCTCTGCCTTCGGCTCCGGTCATGATCTCAGGATCCTGGGATGGAGCCCCGCATCGGGCTCTCTGCTCAGCAGGGAGCCTGCTTCCTCCTCTCTCTCTCTCTGCCTGCCTCTCTGCCTGCTTGTGATCTCTGTAAACTAAGTAAATAAAATATTTTTTAAAAAATGGAAATGTTTCTCTACTTCACAGACGGTCTTTTGCCTGATGAACATTATGTAAACAATTTTCCAAAGAAAGAGTAACACTAAACTTCAGCAGCCAGATTATTGGAGAGCAACAAACTACTTTTATGCCCCCTATGTTCTAGCTTAAGGGTTGGCACAATAACTCTTGAGCTACATCTGGCCTACCACTCATTTTTGCAAATAGAGTTACATTGGAACACAGCTATGCTCATTTCTTATATTCTATGACTGTTTTTGCACCACAGTGGCAGAGTTGAATAGTGCAAAAGAGACTGGATGGTCCACAAAGCCTAAAATATTTACTGTGTAGCCCTTTATGAGAAGAGGTTGCTGACCCCTACTCTAGTCTGTTGTAGTTCAGGGTTTTCCACATTTACTGGTAATAAGAATAACCTGGAGTACTTCTTAAACCTCCAGCTTCTCAGACTCCCCTCCCCTGGAGATTCTGATTCAGTGAGTCTAAATGAGACACAGGAATTTGTATCTTTAGCAAGTACTGGAACTTTTGAGAAACATGGGTTTAGTTATTTTACTCTCCCATTTTCTTGCATACCATTTTTTATGTTCACCAAGGCCATACACTTTTCTTTGGATTCTTCCTCCTTTCCCTACACAAATGCAAGGTACAGACCAGTGTACTGTGTGACATTGTCATGGGCGGGATTTGCCAGAAGCAGAGTGTCTGACATGGATTTGGGTGCATGTTGTTTATTGAGGGAGCATCTCAGGAGCAAAGAAGTTATGGAAGCAAGATAGTGTAGGAGAGAAAAGCCAAGCAAGGTTGTGGTCCCAGCTGGAGATGTACTTCAGTCTGATCCCACAGAGACTTCTTGCAGCATGAGTTGCACCACAGAGTTAATCCCGCCTTGAGGCAAGAGTGGCTTGCCCTTTCTACACTTTCCCCAGTTCCATTAGTCCTTTCCATGTAGGGGGTTCTTTAACAGGGAACAGCTGAGAGCCATTAACAGCAGTAACTGGGGCAAAGGGATGTAAGGAGATGTATAGCATCTAGTACAGGAGTTAAACCCCCAAATGAATGAAATTTAGACAGATTTGGAACATGCCTTCCAGAAAGTCATATCTATGATAGTCTTTAAAAGATAATTTGCAATACATTTTTAAATTAGTAAGTTTTTGGAAGTAATAGGTACATTTGCTAGAAGTGAGATCTCCAGCATTCTATTGTCTTTGAAAAGGAAGAGGAAAACATGTCAGAAAGAAGTGACTTTTCCAATAAATAATCAGTTTTGTTGACCATTGTCTTCGATCAGATATTTGGTAAGATCTTTTGGTTATGATTATCTCTGTTAGGATGGCATGGGATTCCTTGAAACTTGAATGCAATCAAACATTGCAGAGGCCCACTTGGAATAGGACTGCCATTAAGACATATTTTTCCTAGTCCCGACCATTTCATGGTAGATACACTAGCATCTTAGAAGAAACCTTTGATAAAAGGTACATTACAAGAATGTAAAATGAAGTTCCACCTTCTGTAATTATGATTTACTTTCCTAGGAATCGTAATAAGAAGCCCTACTCTCTAATCCTCCCAACCAGCAGGATAGCCATCTTTTCTTCTGTCCTTACCCAAAGTCACATAACCAGTCAATGATAGAACACAAAGTTCTAAAGAAAGGATTCCATAGACCTTATTAAAAAGTTGTCTCTCTTCATTAACCCAAATTGTTTGAATAAACCTAGAATTTACAAGCCTGCAATGAAGACTCTTGCAGACATTTTCAAATGCCTTCTTGAGTTTTGCAGCATAGGCTTTAAACTCTCAGGTCGGGGGGGGGGGGGGGGGAACATAAATTGGTAACAGTTGTTTTCTCACTATGCTCAGACCAGTTCTGCCTTTCTCTCTGAAAGATGAACAGAGAAAAGATTTGTGACCCCAGGAGAGGTTGTGTGACTTGTGCACCCCCCAGGATCCTTTTTTAGCTCTCCCCCTGTGAAGACGATGAAGGCAGCTCAGGCAAAGAAGGCAGATAGAATTAGACCATTATATAGACCTAGCAGAATCAAGTTAAAAAGAGCACCTAGAATCTTATCTCACTTTATTCTGTTTTCTGTCTCCTTGAGGCAAAGTTGGCTTAACCTTTTCTTGAAGTAAACACTGTGTGTAAGAATAATATTTTCCCAGACAACTTAAGGACACTTTCAATAGCTTATAAACAGGAAAACAGCTAATAGGACACAGCTACTCAGAGTAAGTCTGTGTTTTTGCAAGTTGGTAACACAAATAGAATTTTGATTTTACCTAATGTATTTTGGGGAAAGAAAGCAAAAATGTGATGGTTAGTGAAGAAAAGAGAGAACTGGCAGGGTCTAGGGTTTGTCTAAACTTCTTCTGTGAACTTGAGCTTCCAAACCAAACCCCAAGTGATTTCAAAGTCAGTTTCCAATTTGCCATGTCTATTTCTTATAGCCCTCCTGTGGCTAGGACCAGGTGAGGCATCCTTGAAATTGACCTTCACCAGGGGAGGGCTAGATGGAGGGACCAGTGAACCCCAGCAGGGGATGAAAACAGAGCACAAGACCTGAGGTCAGCCTCTGGGTCACCTCCTCCACAAAGCCTTTACTTTTCTCTCTAGGTAGACTTAGGTGACTCTTCTCTTTCCATAGAACTGTAATGCTTGTGCATATCTCTATTTTAGAACTTGGCACATGGTTATACCTTTTTTTTTAGACCTCCTTTTCAAATGTGCTACATTAGGAGCCCACCAAAGGCAGGTTTCACGTCACCTTCATTTCTGTGTGTTGTGCTCCATGAGTTCATTCATTCACTCCAAATTTGTTTATTGACTGCCTACTATGTGACAGGTATTATTTTAGGTGTTGCAGATAGGATAGTGAATAAAGCAAATCAAAATCATTTCCTTTAAGGAGCTTCCAATTTAGTGATGAAGATGATATATGATAGATTCTATACAGAGAAGTACTGAGGTCTAAAACAGGCTAGAAAAGGAGACTTGAGTGTTTGGGGCAGAGTTGACACTTTAGATAGGGAGAGGGAAAGCCTCATAGAGAAGATAACATTTGATTAACCACTGAAGGAAATGAAAGAAGTAGTCTACAGATATTTGGAAGAAGAGAAGTCCAAGAAGGAGGATAAAGATAAAACCCTGGAAGGAGGAGCATGTGCTCTGTGATCAAGGAATAGCAGAGAGGGTTTTTAGGTCTAGAGTAGAGTACACAGGGGGAAGAATAATAGGAAATGAGGTCTGAAAGAAAGAACAGGGTGGGAGTGGAGATAACGTGTGGCCCTGGAAAGCTCAATTATAAGTTCTGCTTGGTCTTTAAATAAGATTAGAAGCCATTAGAGGATTTGAGCAAAAGAGTTATATGATCTCTCAGTTTTAACAGGACCACGAATGTTTAATAAATTAATAAATTAACGGGGTGCCTGGGTGGCTCAGTGGGTTAAAGCCTCTGCCTTCGGCTCAGGTCATGATCTCAGGGTCCTGGGATCGAGCCCCGCATTGGGCTCTCTGCTCGGCGGGGAGCCTGCTTCCTCCTCTCTCTCTGCCTGCCTCTCTGCCTACTTGTGATCTCTGTCAAAAAAAAAATTAATAAATTAACTATTTAATTTGCCCATCCAAGAACTGCCCAAAGAAGCCAGATATTTGATTGGAGTAATAGATCAGGTGAAGCCTTAGTGCACATTCCTAGAATCTGAGAGTTTAAGATCAAGACATGAAAAGAGAGACCCTAAAAGTATTATCAGAAAGGAACAGGGACAATATACAGTAACAATCACCTTATAGGCAATACAATGGCACTAAATTCGTATCTCTCAATAGTTACCCTGAATGTAAATGGGCTAAATGCCCCAATCAAAAGACACAGGGTTTCAGAATGAATAAAAAAACAAAACCCATCAATATGCTGCCTACAAGAAACTCATTTTAGACCCGAAGACACCTCCAGATTGAAAGTGAGGGGGTGGAAAACAATTTACCATGCTAATGGACATCAGAAGAAAGCTGGGGTGGCAATCCTTATATCAGATCAATTAGATTTTAAGCCAAAGACTATAATAAGAGATGAGGAAGGACACTATATCATACTCAAAGGGTCTGTCCAACAAGAAGATCTAACAATTTTAAATATCTATGCCCCTAACATGGGAGCAGCCAACTATATAAACCAATTAATAACAAAATCAAAGAAACACATTGACAAGAATACAATAATAGTTGGAGACTTTAACACACCCCTCACTGAAATGGACAGATCAACCAAGCAAAAGATCAACAAGGAAATAAAGGTCTTAAATGACACACTGGACCAGATGGACATCACAGATATATTCAGAACATTCCATCCCAAAGCAACAGAATACACATTCTTCTCTAGTGCCCATGGAACATTCTCCAGAATAGATCACATCCTGGGTCATAAATCAGGTCTCAACCGGTATCAAAAGATTGGGATCATTCCCTGCATATTTTCAGACCACAATGCTCTGAAGCTAGAACTCAATCACAAGAGGAAATGTGGAAAGAGCACAAATACATGGAGGCTCAACAGCATCCTTCTAAAAAATGAATGGGTCAACCAGGAAATTAAAGAAGAATTGAAAAAAACCATGGAAACAAATGATAATGAAAACACAACGGTCCAAAATCTGTGGGACACAGCAAAGGCAGTCCTGAGAGGAAAATATATAGCGATACAAGCCTATCTCAAGAAACAGGAAAGGTCTCAAATACACAACCTAACCCTACACCTTAAGGAACTCGAGAGAGAACAACAAAGAAAGCCTAAACCCAGCAGGAGAAGAGAAATAATAAAGATCAAAGCAGAAATCAATGAAATAGAAACCAAAAAAACAATAGAACAAATCAATGAAACTAGGAGCTGGTTCTTTGAAAGAATTAATAAGATTGATAAACCCATGGCCAGACTTATCCAAAAGAAAAGAGAAAGGACCCAAATAAATAAAATCATGAATGAAAGAGGAGAGATCACAACCAACACCAAAGAAATACAAACAATCATAAGAACATATTATGAGCAACTCTATGCCAACAAATTTGACAATCTGGAAGAAATGGATGCTTTCCTAGAGACATATAAACTGCCAAAACTGAACCAGGAAGAAATAGAAAACCTGAATAGGCCCATAACCAGTAAGGAGATTGAAACAGTCATCAAAAATCTCCCAACAAACAAAAGCCCAGGGCCAGATGGCTTCCCAGGGGAATTCTACCAAACATTTAAAGAAGAATTAATTCCTATTCTCCTGAAACTGTTCCAAAAAATAGAAATGGAAGGAAAACTTCCAAACTCATTTTATGAGGCCAGCATCACCTTGATCCCCAAACCAGACAAGGATCCCATCAAAAAAGAGAATTACAGACCAATATCCTTGATGAACATAGATGCGAAAATTCTCACCAAAATACTAGCCAATAGGATCCAACAGTACATTAAAAGGATTATTCACCACGACCAAGTGGGATTTATTCCAGGGCAGCAGGGTTGGTTCAACATCCGCAAATCAATCAATGTGATACAGTACATTAACAAAAGAAAGAACAAGAACCATATGATACTCTCAATAGATGCTGAAAAAGCATTTGATAAAGTGCAACATCCCTTCCTAATCAAAACTCTTCAAAGTGTAGGGATAGAAGGCACATACCTCAATATTATCAAAGCCATCTATGAAAAACCCACGGCAAGTATCATTCTCAATGGAGAAAAAACTGAGAGCTTTTCCGTTAAGGTCAGGAACACGGCAGGGATGTCCACTATCACCACTGCTATTCAACATAGTACTAGAAGTCCTAGCCTCAGCAATCAGACAACAAAAAGAAATTAAAGGCATCCAAATCGGCAAAGAAGAAGTCAAACTATCGCTCTTTGCAGATGATATGATATTATATGTGGAAAACCCAAAAGGCTCCACTCCAAAACTGCTAGAGCTTGTACAGGAATTCAGTAAAGTGTAAGGATATAAAATCAATGCACAGAAATCAGTTGCATTTCTTTACACCAACAACAAGACAGAAGAAAGAGAAATTAAGGAGTCAATCCCATTTACAATTACACCCAAAACCATAAGATACCTAGGAATAAACCTAACCAAAGAGGCAAAGAATCTATACTCAGAAAACTATAAAGTACTCATGAAAGAAATTGAGGAAGACACAAAGAAATGGAAAAATATTCCATGCTCATGGATTGGAAGAATAAATATTGTGATAATGTCTATGCTACCTAAAGCTATCTACACATTTAATGCAATGCCTATCAAAATCCCATCCAATTTTTTCAAAGAAATGGAGCAAATAATCCTAAAATTTATATGGAACCAGAAAAGACCTCAAATAGCCAAAGGAATATTGAAAAAGAAAGCCAAAGTTGGTGGCATCACAATTCCAGACTTCAAGCTCTATTACAAAGCTGTCATCATCAAGACAGTATGGTACTGGCACAAAAACAGACACATAGATCAATGGAACAGAATAGAGAGCCCAGAAATAGACCCTCAACTCTATGGTCAACTAATCTTCCACAAAGCAGGAAAGAATGTCAAATGGAAAAAAGACAGCCTCTTCAACAAATGGTGTTGAGAAAATTGGACAGCCACATGCAGAAAAATGAAATTAGACCATTTCCTTACACCACACACGAAAATAGACTCAAAATGGGTGAAGGACCTCAACGTGAGAAAGGAATCCATCAAAATCCTTGAGGAGAACACAGGCAGCAACCTCTTCGACCTCAACTGCAGCAACTTCTTCCTAGGAACAAATCCAAAGGCAAGGGAAGCAAGGGAAAAAATGAACTATTGGGACTTCATCAAGATCAAATGCTTTTACAAAGCAAAGGAAACAGTCAACAAAACCAAAAGACAACTGACAGACTGGGAGAAGATATTTGCAAACGACATATCAGATAAAAGGCTAGTATCCAAAATCTATAAAGAGCTTAGCAAACTCAACACCCAAAGAACAAATAATCCAATCAAGAAATGGGCAGAGGACATGAACAGACATTTCTGCAAAGAAGACATCCAGATGGCCAACAGACACATGAAAAAGTGCTCCACATCACTGGGCATCAGGGAAATACAAATCAAAACCACAATGAGATACCACCTCACACCAGTCAGAATGGCTAAAATGAACAAGTCAGGAAATGACAGATGCTGGTGAGGATGTGGAGAAAGGGGAAGCTCCCTACACTGTTGGTGGGAATGCAAGCTGGTGCAACCACTCTGGAAAACAGCATGGAGGTTCCTCAAAAAATTGAAAATAGAGCTACCTTATGACCCAGCAATTGCACTACTGGGTATTTACCCTAAAGATACAAACGTAGTGATCCGAAGGGGTACGTGTACCCGAATGTTTATAGCAGCAATGTCCACAATAGCCAAGTTATGGAAAGAACCTAGATGTCCATCAACAGATGAATGGATAAAGAAGAGGTGGTATATATATACAATGGAATACTATGCAGCCATCAAAAGAAATGAAATCTTACCATTTGCGACGACATGGATGGAACTAGAGCGTATTATGCTTAGCGAAATAAGCCAACTGGAGAAAGACAACTATCACATGATCTCCCTGATATGAGGAAGTGGAGATGCAATGGGGGTGGGGGTTAAGGTGGTAGGAAAAGAAAAAAATGAAACAAGATGGGATCAGGAGGGAGACAAACCAAAAGAGACTCTTAATGTCATAAAACAAACTGAGGGGGGTGGGGGGAGGGGGACTGGGAGAGGTTGGTGGGGTTACATTATATGTTTAAATAAAAATAAAAATTAGAAAAAAAAAACAAAAAAAAGATCAAGACATGAGTCTCATCAAGTGGACAAAGAGAAGGCAGTTCACAATTGATGAACGTGTGATAAGACCCAATTTCCCTGAAAGTCTTGCATAATTCCTGCTGCCATTATCATGTCAAATAATTGATTTCTTGGAGCAACAGCAACCCAGGTTCAGAATGTATGCAATTCCTACATAGCAACAAGCTCAGTGAGGAAAATTAAGACAAGAATATGCATCCCTCTTGTCTCTCCAGCTCCCAAGACTGGGCAACTATATCCTGACAAACTACAGTATAGACTAGAGGGCTCTGCACAGTTTGGGACCTTTAAATATTCTTGTTGATGTTATGCTGAGTCCTCTTTTCTTTAAATTGTCATTGAGTGTTTTCTTGGCCAACTCACAGCACAAAACCATTTAGTACACATTGTAAAAAACAAACAAACAAACAAACCTTATAAGCTTCCAGAAATGGTTACTGGTCAGAAAGAATTAAAGGAAGCCGAGTGGCAATAATGGATACCCCCACTCCCACTACCATCACTACCACCACAGGAGAACTTCATATTAAAGGAGTTTCGGTGAATCAAAAGATGAAGCCAGTTTAACCCCTAATCTATGTCTAATTTCACTCTTAAATCACAATACTAGTATCTTTAGTAGAAAATGTTGATTACAAAAGAAATCTCAATCTACAGTACAATTACAAGTAATCAGTAGCAATTTTACCATGAGAATATTGAGATGTGAAGAATGTCAAAACAGACTTTAGACTTTACTTAAAAACAGGTCAAAGTATAGAATTAAAAAATGCCTTTGGAATAATAATACTTTAAAGGAGTCTGTAATGAGAATTCTTAGAATATTTATCTAAGATTTTAAAAAATCAATCTCTGTTTTAAGCCCAAGTTTTATTTTTTCAGGATGAGTGTTCATTTTTTTCTTCCTTTTGCATTTTTAAGGCTGATGTTGTCTTTTCCATTTTATAGATACATTTTTTAAATTCACCATTCACCTTCACCCATTTCATCTACCCACCCCAACTCTCCTTCTCTGGCACCCATCAATCTGTTCTTTTTTATCTATGAGTTCAATTTTTTTTTCAGATTCCACATGTAAGTAATATCATATGGTATTGGTCTTTCTCTGACTTTTTCCACTTAGCATAATACTTTAAGGGTTCATCCATGTTGTAGCAAATGGCAGGAGTTCCTTCCTTTTATAACTTAATTATGCATATATCAATCATATTTTCTTTACCTGTTCATCTATCATTGGACACTTAGGTTGTATCCATGTCTTGACTATTGTAAATAATGCTGCAGTGAACATGTGGGTGCAAGTATCTTTTTAAGATAGTGATTTCATGGGACACCTGGGTGGCTCAGTTGGTTAAGCGCTTGCCTTTGGCTCAGGCCATGATCCCAACATCCTGGGATCAAGTCCCGCATCAGGCTCCTTGCTCAGCAGGGAGCCTGCTTCTCTCTCCGCCTCTGCCTGCCACTCTGTCTGCCTGTGCTCACTCTCTCTGACAAATAAATAAATAAAATCTTTTTTTAAAAAATGATTTCATTTCCTTCTGATAAATGTTTTAATTTTTATACATTATAGTGGTTAACATATATATGTATATATATGCATATATATATATTTAAAGATTTATTTATTTATTTTACAGAGAGAGAGTGTGTATGTGCACAAGCTGAGGGGGGGTGGAGAGAGAGGGAGAGAGAATCCACAAGCCAACTCACCTCTGATCGCTTGCTCATTCTTTTCTTATTGATTTGTATCAATGTTTTATATGTCAATGATATCAGCAACCCATTACAAACATTTTTTGTCTTTTGCCTTAAAAGTTTACTTTAAAAATTAATTAAAATCTATATTTTTAGATAAATTCTACCTCTGAATATCTGTTTAGAAATTTTGTCTATAGTATTTTCTTCTAGTGCTCTTAAAATGAACTTTCATATATCTCAATTTTTTGTGACCAGACTTTCTTTTTCTTTATTTCTTCCAAATGAGTGACACACGTTTTTCAACCCAGTATTTGAGTGATAAATCCTATCCCCCATTGATGTGAGATGCTACCTGTAGTGTATAATAAGTTCTTAAAATTAAGCTCAGCCTGTTTCTAGATATTTCTCTTATGCTTGACATCTCTGCTCTTGCTTCAACAGCACATCAGTATCACTCGTTTAATTATTATAGCCTTAATTTACATGTTGAAGTCTACTGCTTCAACCCTATCAAACTTTCTTGGCTATACTTGCACATTTAACTCATCCAGAATATTTTTCCAAGGTTTTAAAATGCCGCTTGTATTTTTATTGAGATTGCATTCAATATCTTGATTAATTTAGGAACAATCATCAGTTTTATCATATTAACTTTCCATCCATAATATATGCTTTCTCTATTTTTTCAAGTCTTACTTTTTTTTTAAAGTAAACTCTACTCCAAACATGGGGCTCAAACTGAAAACCTCAAGATCAAGGGTCACATGCTCTACCAACTGAGCCAGCCAGCTGCCCCTATTTTTCTAAGTCTTTTTTAAAAATTTCTCACTGTAAAAAAATAAATAAATAAAATAAAATTTCTCACTGTAAATTGTTACACTTTTCTTAATGTAGATCTTGCACATTTCTTATTAAGTTTATTCCTACTCATAGCTTCATCACTATTAAAAAATGAAATTCTTCTGGTCATGTTTCTAACTTTGATTCCTAGGTATTTAAGTAAACTATAGCTTTATATGCATATTTATTTTAAATTTTTTAAAGATTTTATTTGTTTATTTGGCAGATCACAAGTAGGCAGAGAGGAAGGCAGAGAGAGAGGGGGAAGCATATTCCCCACTGAGCAGGGAGCCGGATGTGGGGCTCGATCCCAGGACCCTGGGATCATGACCTAAGCCAAAGGCAGAGGCTTTAACCCACTGAGCCACGCAGGCGCCCCTATACATATTTATTTTAAAATGTTTCATCGGATTGGATGGAATGAGGATCTTGCCAATTTCAGTGTAGGTATAAATAGAACATTATCTATTTCTATCTTTTCAAGGATTTTTAAACAAAATTCCTTTGATAGTGAGTTATTCCTGAGAGTTTTACATATAACTTTTCATTTCTTTTGTAAATGCTTTATTTTACCTCCCATCTGTGTCTGATAGAACAAAGCAAAAATAAAAAGCAATATGATTAATGGTAGGATTGGCCATCAGTTTCTAGAAAGCCATAGTAGTTTGAAATGAGATAATTCATGTTTTCCAGATAAATTAGTTACCAAGTGGGAAATAATGAGGTAAATAAGCTTCATTTTCATTATGTTGATGTTTCAGGTTTTCTGAGTCACACAGCAATGTAATATGTCTTTACTATTAATTAATATGAAAATATTGATAGGCTTGAATGACACCTTCCCTAGGATTGATAGGAGTTACAAATCAAACATGACTCCTTGTGCTCCCCGATTCTTTTCATGGTACCCTTATTCAAATTCTCCTCTGACAGATGTCTCAGGGCCACTGACCACTCCCTCAGGAAACCTCTGAAGCTACATGTGTACCAGCTATCAATAGAAATGAATTGTAAGCTATTCTTCCAGCTCTCTAATTAGACTTTCCAGTCTAATTGCAGGAGATGAAATCAAGGGAGATCAAATTTACCCAGTTTCCCAGACTTTTAGAATCATTACAAAGCAATATACTGACAAGTACAAAACCAGCACACTCCTGAGAGTAAAACTGAACCTTCCTCTGCCTTATCAGTATGAGTATCAGATGGGAAAAAGAATATCTTGTCTACCTGCTTCACATGCTTGTCTACCCATTTTACAGAAGGAGATGTAGATAAACATGCTGTAAGGCAGTCCATGTAATATTAAATATTCAGACATTAGAGTCCGACCTCAGTTCAACTCCTGGCTCTATCGCTTCTTCATACTTCACCATTAAACCAATTTCTTTAATTCCTTAAGCCTCCACTTCTTGTCAGAAAAATTAGAGATCCTACTGAATATGGTTGTTTCGATGATAAACGAGATTATAAACGTGTACAGGTTTGGTCCTAATACCTGGTACACAGGAAAATGCCATGATGTTACATATTGCTATTTTTATCTCTGCTAATAGGCAACTTGTTTTAAAGCATAAGAGTATTATTTATTTTTAAAGAATACAGACTTATTCAAAGTGAAGTGAAATTCTCAAGAACTATTTTGCTCAAAATTAATTTTGATGAAAATATTATATTTAAAGTAAGGTAAACAGTCTATTGTAAATATAAATATACATATGTATGCATATGCATATGTATATATATGTACACACACACATGCACACACACATATATACCATAACTATGTAGTATGTACTGGAGACACAGTTAATTCCTATGGTATAAGAAGTGCTGAAAAAAATGTTACTCCTTCATTTTATCATAAGTTGATTTGGTCTCCTTTATGAGCTCTCATCCATTATATACTAGAGAAAAACTAAATTCTCATTCTGGTTTAAGCTTATTATTTAGGGCACAGTTTCTCATAGGTGAGAAGACTAATTATCTCGTTTAGCCTTTCTGTACATTTGCCTGTTGCAAATAGGATGTTGCTCAGATATATGGGGTAAATGGGAGGCTTCTCCAAGCCTATATGTTTGCAAGGATGATTTGGACATTATGTCCCTTAATTTCTGAAACCATAGCCCTTGTATTCTAGCCACTGATGAACTTATCAGCTGGCAGAACACAGTGTCATTCTACTAACTGGTTGAGTTGGAGTCCAGCATTGTTTTCTGGTTCACCTGGGTTCCCCTTAGATCACAATGTCTCCAGCCCCCCATGCTTCTGCTGTGGCTTCTGTGCAACCTTTTGGCAAGTGGTCCAGACCCAGCCTTCTCCACTGGACCAACAAGTTCTGCCACCATAGGCCCACAACAAACCCTCTGACAGCATCCCACAAGAAGTCGTTGTTCCTGTTGATCTCTCTGTGTGCGTGTGTGCACAAGTGTGTATATCCACCTTTATCCATGTCTGTATCTATACACATTAGACTATGTCACAAAATTTATGTGGCAAAGCTTGTTCCACTCCAGCTAGGGTAGGTTCTGAAATATTACAAAGTAGAGATTATGGCTCACTCATTTTTGACCCTCTAGTACCTCACCAGACACTTTGAACAAATAGAAATAACCAGTATGTACTCTCTTTATGATTGGGAAATTTTCTTCATTCTCCCTGATGGCAGGTTTGTGACCATCTAGCATGCACATGGTATTGGTGTAAATGGACAAAATACTGAAGCCACAGCACAAATGGAAAAAAAACCATTGAGGGGTGTGTTTGGGTAATAATCCATTTCAGAAGGGTTCTTTAAATAACTTTTGATCTCGCTTCTGAATTTATAATGTAAAATTGACATTTGTCCTTAATCAATTCTTCTGGTCTCTGGAACACTCCTAGTGATTCTGGAGCAAACGTCAAAGAACATAGTAAGACTAACACAATCTCTTCTTTTTTTTCTCTAGCCATTTTTACATAGCACTGAAGATAGAAGTGGTGCTTTACACAGTAAAACAAAGGGTTCAAGACAATGATCTCAGATACTTATCAGGAAAAGCTTTTAAATATTATTTTTTAGATCCTTAGAAAGAAAGAAAGAAAAGGAAGGAAGGAAGGAAGGGAGGAAGGAAGGAAGAAAAAAAAGAAAGAAAGAAGGAAGGAAAGAAAGAAAAGACCGACCTCCATTGAGAAGGGAGTGTGCCCAGGGGGTTGGGGGAGAAAGGAAACAACAACAGGGAGGACCTCAGAGGTGGGTTGACATTTTGAGGTTAAACTGAGTCAATGCCCAGGTTGCAGTTAGCACTCGCGCTGTCTGTGGAAGGAGACACACCATCGCTGACAGTGACTGCGCTCTCTGCGGCTTCGGGTTCACAGTGCTTGCAAGGCTCAGTTATTCAGAACTGAATAACTGTTGTCACTGCTCTATAATTTGGACATGAGATATCTGGTTACTTTCAGACAAAAGAAAATGTCTCATAATAAATGGGGTTTTGTGTGAGTCTACTCCTTCTTCTAGAAAAAAAAATGTATTTAAGGATTTAGCTCTGCTCACATTGGGAAAGAAAATAAGCTTTAAAAAGTTTGACTCCTTCTTCCCTATAGCAATTCCTGTCGGGCTTTCCATCAGGGGGAAATGTTACCTTCAGCATATTCTGCAGATGAAACAGACAGTACCAGATGCTTCAAATGGTCATAATTCTGAAGAATATGGAAAAGGAAGCATCTTCCTACTGTGTTTCATTTAAATGTGGAGGGAGAAAGCCCTTTGGGTAAATTAGCACTTGGAGGATTTAGTAAAAGTGAATTAACTATGACAGAGTCCCCTAACACATCTATTTGATGATCTTGCAAGCCTTATTCCTGGTTACCTGGGATACTACCCTGCTTTGGGATGCCATAGGGTCATTAAAATGTGAGACAGATTCTCTAGAAGAGAAAAACCAGATGAATCTTGACTTGCAGACAGTATGTCTTGCTTAATAGCATTTCCCTTGACCGGCCCTACCTTTCCCTTGGTGCTAAATTTCTCTCTCACACACTCATCTGAAAAAAACAAAGAGCTGGCTGTGAATTTCACCTGCCAGAGCCAAAAGACTGTTGCAAAGGATCTTTACAAGCAACTAGCAAGATTGTGCTCTCAAAAACTGAATATATTGGTGATATTTTTTATTTATAAATCATTATTAAAAGCTAGTCTCTATCATTTTTACAGGAATAACAAGATAAATGAGGGCAGAGGCATGTTGTGAGTGCATTTAGAAAAAAAAAGAGTCTACTATCCCATATACACCATCAAAAATAACTAGAATTTGGTGGTGATGATTTTGTAGCAAATACAGATGTCAAGTTATAATGAATCTGAAATATATAATTACACATGCGAATTGTACCTCAAAAAAAAAAAAGACTGAAAAATCAGATGTGTTTGTGGTAACCCATTCAACCTTCCTTGCATGGTTTTGGTGACTGAACCTTGGCTGCCCTACTGCAAATTATTTGCATATTATTATATTATTCATGTGCTTCATAGCAGGAATATCAGTGTCTTTGTCCACTGGACTATTGCAGACACTACTGAGGGCTTTCTATAATACGCACAGTGCTACTTTTCAAAAATATGAACACTTCTTCATTTTGGAACAGAAAATTCTGATTATTGAAGCAGGTAATATATATACTTTTTTTCCGCCTGCTATGTGAGATCTTGTGCTGACTGGTCTTAACACACTTGGTTTCATTGAAGCCTCACAGCTTCCCTCAAAGCTGGACATTGCTCTGATCTCCAGTTTCTAGATAAGGAAATAAAACTAGGAGAGGTGAAATAAGCTGCTTAAGATCACTCTTCCAGTTATGTATTTTTGCATAATAAACATCCCTGAGATGTAGTGACTAAAAGCAATGCTGTACTATCACAATACATTTCTGCAGTTTGGGCTCAGTGGAATTGTTCCCACATGTGGCCACTGTCAGTTAGGAGCGGGAGATGGAATCATCTGGAGGCATCTTCGCTCACATTATCTGTACCTCAGGTAGAATACCTCAGAGCTGGTCATGCATCTCACTCCGTGTGGCCTCTCTGTGTGGCTGCATTACTCCTACCAGCACGGTGGCCTCATCAGAATCAGTTACATGGTAACTAGCATTCCCTATACTAGAGGACATGTTCCAAAAGACAAGAAATGGAACTTGCCAGCGTATTAAATGCTGGACTCAGAAACTGGCACGGTATCATTACTTTTTCTCTATGGGTGGAAACATAAAGATCACCCAAAGAGGACATAGACTCCCACTCTCTATGTAGGAATGGAGGCTGCTCGGCTCATCAGTGAATATCTGGGACTTGAATTTAGGTCTACTTAGTACTCAAATTTATTCACAGTGCAATAAAGCCCACCTCTCACCCATTCCTCCCTCTGAATGCACCCTCCTTTATTCTGTTGCTTAATATTCCACTTTTTTCCCTAGTTATTTTCCTATAATCTACCTCTTCCATACTATCCTTTAAGAAGGTTCCTCTGAGGACGTCCAAATAGAGACCTGTGACATGCTTAAGGGAATGGATAGGGAGAATTCTTTCTCCTCTCGTCACCCTGCTCTTCCTTCACTGATCCTAACTTCATCCCATTTTTCAAGTCCTTGCCTCAACAGGAGGGAATTTACAGATAAACATGGAAGAGAGACTCAAAGAGGAGTTAATGTAGGTGTGCCTGGGTGGCTCCGTGTGTTAAAGCCTCTGCCTTAGGCTCTGGTCATGATCTCAGGGTCCTGGGATCGAGCCCCACATCAGGCTCTTTGCTCTGCAGGGAGCCTGCTTCCCTCTCTCTCTTCTGCCTGCCTCTCTGCCTACTTGTGATCTCTGTCTGTCAAATAAATAAATAAAATCTTTAAAAAAATTATCTTTAAAAAAAAGAGTTAATGTAAAGAAGGGATAGGAGAGCAAAGGGAAGCCACGTATTCTGGAGCATTCCAACTACACTGAGTACTTTACTCCTCCCTTTCCCTCCCCTCTGCCCCAAAACTCTAATGTATTCCTCCTACTAAAAAATGTAAAACATTTCATGTTTATTTTTGTAAATTTTTGTCCCAGCTCCTGGCACAGTGACTGGCTTTTATTCGTCACCATTTCTGTGGCAGAAATGTATTCATGGAGCTCCATGGGCCAGCAGATATGCTTCCCAGACACCTCACTTATGACCTATGTTTGGTCTGCCCCCTTTGTACCCAGAAAGTCAGGAAACAATAGCCGGCTTCTGCCTCTTAGCTGACAAGGTTTATGTCTGGGCCATAATGAGACCTTGAGCTGCTTTTGCCTTGTGAGTTAAGCTTCAGAGTCTGGTCAACTTGAAGACAGATAGAGGGGGCCTTGAGAATCCAGGTTCCATAATCACAGTGCCATTCAGATGGAGAGTTTATGCACTTGAGGTCTCTTTAGGGAAAGATCAAAGCTTCACTGGGATTTAGCTAACTAGCAGTCATAATTTTGAACTTTATCTGCATTTGGCCAAGCCTTTCACATGTGTCAAAATGACAGGGTTCCTTCATGGGGCTTTTGGGAGTGAGACCCACAGAGGGCAGCTATGCTGATAAAATCCAACAGAACAGTAGCAGCACATTAGTCAGCCTTGGTCAGAGACATCTGGTGCTTGCTGTCTACTCCTTTCTCTTCCCAACCTTACCTTCTGGATGCTGAACACACAAGCAGCCTTCCTTGTCCTGTCTCCCCCAGCTCTCCTAATAACTACAGGACTGACTATTTCTTAAACAAACACCCTGGTTTTGTGACTCCTTCCAGGTTTCCTTTTCAAATGAAAACTATCAATGGCTCTCTCTTGCAAAAACCTATGTCACTGCCTGGAACATTCCTGAATTGCAGATCATTAGCACAGGATGCAAACATCAAGTGTAAAAAGCCACACTTGATGTGTGTTTACCCTCCTTCTTTGAGCAAAGATGCTGTAGTAACTGAGAACATTTTCTAAAAGAGAATAATAGTCCTCAGGGCCAAGAAAGTAGTTAAGGCCAGTGGTCATATTTGCTCTGCTACAAACACCAGGGGAGAATTCGCTGCCTTCGCAGTGGTAGAATTGTTAACATATTCACTTAGCAGAGTCTCTGGGATTTCCTCATCTGAATACCTTGTCTTGTCTATTAGGAAACTGGAGCCCAGGTAGATAAAGCCATCTTCTCAGAGATCTTCAATGGCACAGTGAGGCTGTAACCCAACCCTCCTGATTCCTCCTAGTTCAGTAACCATTCATAATGCTCTATTTCCAATCAGAATTCCTGCCTTTGTCTATCCATAGCCTGAAAACTTAACTCTGCTCCACGCTGGCATCCCCTGTGAACTATTCTCCTTTCATTGTAAAGCTATTTTTAATTTTCTAGATCTCCTTAAAAGGGTGGTTGCATTTGGTCAAGAGAGCTTTCCTTGTCCTTGGTTCATTGGCTACCAACACATACATTCCTGCCCTCTGTCCTTATTGAGAAGTTGAGCCCATGTTGCCAGGCCAAGTGGCATGCCTTTTGGTTAAGAGATAAAAAGGAAGAGAATAAGATGGGATCTGCTGGCCATCATTTAACTCTCCCTTTAGTCTGGCCAGGCATGGCTGATGGAGGAAATTTGCCCCCCTCAGCAAAGATTGGAACCCCAGCAAGTAGCGGATTATATTGCCCACTCTACTAAGTCGTGAGAAGGCCCATCCAATGTGGAAGGGCCTCAGTACAGTGTAACCCTCTGCAGAATCTATGACAAATTCTTCTAGTTAGGATGTATGTCAAGGACATCTCATGTGGAGATCCACTCTTCACCTGCTCAGGGTCTGAGAGACAGTGGCTCTGGTCTTAGGAAGCTGCCAGGAAGGAAAATCCTAGAGAGTGAAAGGGAGCTAACCCTGCCTTTGACCTTCCAGTTCAATCTAGTAAACTTACTTTTCTCATGCAAAGAAGTCAGAGTTGGCATTTTGTTATATGGAAGCTAGGGTCTCAGATAAGGAAATTGGTCATGTGCTCTGGCAGCAGAAGTAGGATTTCATCCCCCAGCTAGGAGCTGAAAGGGAAGGGGAAGGCTGTCTTCTGCAAGTCCTTAGTGTGCTTGAGAAACATGAAGCTGAACACCAGAGCTTGATTTTCCTGCAGCTGCAGCCCCTCTAGACAACAAGGGCTGAGGAAGGAACCTTGGTGTGTCTAGAAAAGAACTTCCTCAAAGGATCTTAAAGCAGAATCTGCAAACACTAGAACTGGTACATAAATTCTTTCTTCTCTACTCCTAGTCAGCAGAGGCTCCTTTACTTCCTTCTGCCAGCTACCTGACCACAAAAGTATGTATGTTTAGTACTGACCCTTGAGACCGGGGAACTTTGTTTTCCTTACTCTTCTAAGTTTGAGTGTCATATTCTTCAGAAAAATAGATATATGCTATCTTCAAAATGACTGGCAAACTTAGAAGAGTAAGGAGCAAGAAATGGTCTAGTTAGGTCTAAATAACAAATCCTACTAACAGAACATTACTGTGTGATAGAAACACAGATTAGGAGTTAGTATTTCTTGGAAGTCATAGATGAGGGGATTTCGTTAATTGTCATCAGTGTTTGTCCGCTCACCCTCCTGTCCCACTTATAAATCTTATGGTAGCTAGAACCAAGCAATATAATTTCACTGGTTTTCAGTACTAACCTCGAAATTTGCTAGCCATATGAAGATCAAGCACCATCTGTAGCTTCTGCTCCTTCAAAATGTGACCTCAGTTTTCCTCTCAAGCATCAGCTCAGTCTTTCCCTTCTGACTACCCCTCTATGATGTGACTCTATCAAACGAACTGAAAAATGCTATCAGCTTTGAATAAGTGCCATGGGTTTGTCCTTTGGTATAATGTGTATCTCTTCTGCTCCTACCTGCTAAACTGTCACTTGTCCTATAAGTTGACACTGATTTATTTCTCCTGGTGCAAGAATCTTGTTCTGTATGTTATCTTTCTGCCACATCTTCTTGATGAGTATACCTGGAGACTGTCTCTGGTTCAGAGCAGTTTTACTTCTCCCAAACGATGGGTTTGTATTCATCTTATCAACACTCAGTAGTGACTTCCACCAGATTTTCCCTTTCACAGTGGTTGCCAGAACTTTCAGAGCCAAATTTATAGCCCAATGCAATCAAGAGTATCAGTTTTGCCAACTACATTCCTGGTTATATTTATGAGCCTAACTTTGCTTTTCTTTTACATGTGATAACTTGCCTTTCGTGTATCATTTTGTGGAACTCCCTCCTGAAATAAGGTGGCCAGGGATGGAAGGAGAGGAAAAGAAGGGAAAGGAATTCCCAGCAGCTACTTTATTTCTGATTTCATCACCTGGAAAAAAATAATAATTTTCCCTCCTAGCACTTTGAAGGACTCTTGGTTATAATACTTACATCACTACATGCCAATTCTTTATTTTCTTGGACTTTTTTTCTCCTATCTGACTGCAAATTCTTTAAAAACAAGAGCTACCTCTGGGATACTTGGGTGGCTCAGTCAGTTGGGCAACTGCCTATTGGTTTAGGTTCAGGCTGTGATCTCGTAGGTGGTGGGATTGAGTCCTGCACTGGACACTCAGCGCTCAGCAGGGAGTCTGCTGGAGATTCTCTCCCTCTTCTCCTCCCCCGACATGCTCCCACTTGCTCTTTCTCTCTCTCTTTCTTTCTCTCTCTCTCCCTCTCTCAAATAAATAAATAAATAAATAAATATTTTTTAAAAAAAGAGGGGGATACTTCCTACTTTTCTTGGTAGTCCCAGCTTCTAGCTCAGTTCCTGACTCAAGTAGCTGCTCAATATATGTTTATTGAGACAGCAATAGCTGAAAAGTAGCTCCAAAGATTTAATCCAATTACATAAATTGATTTAACTAATTGGAGTTATGTTCAAGATTTACTCTCTCTTTCTGAATCAGACTTCTGACCTTCAGAACTTTATATGTGACTAGTCACAGTCATATTTTAAATTGTACTTGTCTCCAACTGACTTTTAGCAAATAACCTGCAGCTTTATTTAATACAAATCAGGTCATATTAAACATAATTAAAAATCTCTCCATGAAATAGGATAAGATCCCATTGGGGCACCACAAAACACAATTATTCCTTCATGGCATATGCTCTTATTAAGCAAATCCATTCATGAATATTAAAGTCTGACAATCTTTTCTCAAAGTTGATACCATCCTGTAAATAATGCCATACACCAAATGGGAATTAAGAAGCCATTGTATTATCTCTGTTCTGGATTATTTATTTAAGCAGAACCACCAACATTGATACATACCAGGGATTTATTTGAATTTAATGGCAAAACAGTTACATGAGTATAACAGCTAATTATATTCATTCTCTTTAATAGATGATGAAATTCTACAATATGGATCTCCCAATGAGTACAGGGCAGGTACAAACTTACTTTCTTTGCATGTTGAAACAGATTTGACCACAGAATTCTTACTCATTTAGGTCTTTCAGGCCACTGCTAGGGCAATTGCCTGAAATGTCATTTGAAACATTAAAATAGAAATAAAATAGAAGAAATTATTATTGATTCTGTTGCTCTCTCTGTTATTTGGAGAAGTTGTAGGTACAGGAAAAAAAGAAGAGGATATTGTTAACTGGAGAATGGAAAATCTTACACATTGTTTTTCAGGTTGGGAGAATAGGATTTGACAGTTTCTTCAGACAGTCATGAACATGTTGTCATTTAAATAAAGGGACCACCAAAAGTGAATTAGCCATTAACACAGATGTGTGTTATATATACATGCATTCATATGCATAAGAATGTAAACTCATGGGTCAGAGCTTTCTCTGAGTAAGTTGTAATGGTGTCACAGTAGTTTCCAAAAGTGACCAGGCACCAGAAGAATGTTATACAGACCAACCTGCTCAGTTAGCTCCAGCTCCCCACCTTGCTGCCATGCTACCATGCTGAGTTTCAGTAAAAGAAGAGGAAAATATCTGCTGTAGATGGCGTCTGGAAGTTTCCTTCCTAATCTAGTCAATAACTGTAGTTTTTTCAAAGACGCATAGTTCTCTTGATAAGGTATCTCATCCATGACTTAACTATTTGGATCTGTCTCCTTTGAGTTTAGTGTTCGGTGCACTCCAAATTAACACTGGTTTCAGCCAGATGGGGGCAAACCACCACTCCTTTTTAGTTTCTTTCTTCCTTGGTCTTATGGCATCAAAAATCAGAGGGTAGGGTAGAGAATATTGTAATGTAAGAAGGGGAAACCAAGGTTGCATGATAAATACGACCTTATTCGCACCCAGAGGCCTGGGGGAAAGCACCCATCTTAAACTTTTCACTAGGAGCCTCCTTAAGATCACATCCTTATTTTTTCTTGTTCCAAATTCCATACAATTAAGTCATTCTTCTCAAGTGAATATTTTTTTCTAAGGTATATGTATTGGTTTTCTATTGCCACTATAACAATTACCACAAACTCAGTGATTTAAAACAAAACCAATTTATTTTTTCATGGTTCTGAAAGTCAGAAGTCAAGAATAGATCTCACTAAGCTAAAATCAAGGTATTGACACGGCTGTGTTCCTTTCTTTAGGGCCTAGGGGAGGACTGGTTCCCTTGCCTTTTTCAGCTCCTTAAGGCAGCCCACATTCCTTGACTCATGACCCCTGTCTTCAAAGCCAGCAATGGCTCCTTGAGTGTTTCTCGTGCTGCATCTCTCTGACACTAAGTCTCCTGCCTCCTTCCTCTTATAAAGACTCTTGGTCTACTCAGACAATCTAGGATAATCTCTCTCCCTATTTTAAAGAATTGATCAAAACATTAAGTTTGGAGCAGAAAATTTTTTCATACTTTAAATGAGTACAACAAGAATGAAATGATTTTGCATGAATATTTATTTCCTCTTATCTGTTTAATTTTCCATTTAGTGCATATTTTATATTTGTATATCCTAGTACAATAGGCCATGTTTGTACTTTATAAATAAATACAGACACATATTCTGAGGGCATGTGTTCACATCTGTTTTATGAATAAGTGTGCGTCATCCAAGTATATACTGCTGTGCTAAAGGACAGAACTTTTGGAGTGAGGCAACAAAGACCAAAGAAAAAGTTGGACATGGAAAAAAGTGTAACAGGTCATCAAAAAAGGGTGTAGGAGGAGCCCCAGTAGGTCCTGTAGGTCACAGGACAGTCATGAATTTGTCCAGATCCAAAGTCTTATACTGACTTCTGTGTAGTACTTTTGTCCTATAGCAAGGTCCATGACATATTTGATAAAAAGTAGCCATAAATGTTTCAGCAAAGTCCTTAAAGTTTTTTTTTTTATTTCTACTTAGTCTCCAATGCTTAGAAAATAAACTGCTGCAAAGGTTACAGCAAAATAACTCTTTTCCTATGACTGAGAGTTGTAAAGCATCTCAGAAACATATTCACCTCAACATTAAACTCTCAAATAATCAAATTTCATACAAAATCATTTAATTGGTAACTTCGCTACAGCTGGCCTCTAATGAGTCCATCTCCTAATCAGTGAGTCTCCCTTCTGGACACAGTGATCTCACATTCAGCTATTCTTTTATTTACTTCTTTCAAAATAAGCAAAAATATGCATTTTGTAGGAAATGACTGAAGGATTTCAACTACAAAGTGCTCCGTCCTATGGCAATTGATTATTTTATAGTTTAGGAGATTTCCATAACTTCTGTTCCAACATAATACAGAAGCATCCTTCAGAGGGTTATCTTTAAGATCACAGAGGCTAAGAGATTTCAATTTCAATGTGAGTATGATCCACTTTCTGTTCATTTTTAGCACTTCCAGGCAAACTCTCTGATGGGCCCATCATTTGTTTAATGTTTTTCATTCTTCCAGTTACTTTGGGAATCAATTCCAGATCACAGAGGAGAGAAAACCTCTTCCCTTCCTCCCACCCCAAGCTCACCTTCCCAGACAAGATTTTTATCCACATTAAATAGATGCACTGACTTAGGACTAGCAACCTACCCATGTAGCAGCCTCTGTGCTGCTCAGTGGAGCAAGGGAAAGGCTCGTAATGCCTGACTAAAGCCATCAGGAAAGGCTGAGCTCATTCTAAAGGATTCGGGGGCAAAGTGACCCTACAAGCCATTCTTGTGAGTCTGTGTCACTTTATTACCATGAATATTTTCCTCCAGCTCTTGCTCCCAATGCAGAGAATCATGGGAATTTGAACAGGGCTCACATGAAGAGTGGCCCAATCTCTGTGCTGGGATGGAAAGAGAAACATTTGCTGTCCAGTAAGATGCCCTTGCAGAAGGTGCTGCAGGTGTTTCTTCCAGGACGTATCACAGTTGTACTTGCTTTACAGATAATGTTTTGAATTGAACCACAGTGCAAAGGATATGGTCAGATAATCTAACAAGAGCGATGAGAGCCAACCTGAACATTGATGGGGTCCTTCCACATTATCTCATTTCATCCTCACAGATCAGAGAAACTCAATTAGGTAGTATTTCCCCACTTCATAGACCAGGGAAAGAAATTTCTGAAAGGTTAATTGATGTGCTGAATGGCCACATAAAGTTCCAGGCTCAGTCCCACATCTGGCTCCTAATTCCTTTTTAGTTCTTCTACATTATGCTGTCCCTTCTGAATGGATTATTACATCGATAATGTTACCGTTATTAATTCTGCCCAAGTAATGAACAATAGACAGATCAGACATATAGGATATTGGCATTTATCTCCATGTTATTATCATCCATAATGGAAAAAGTCCTGAAGTTTTTGCTAATCATAATTTTTGGTAAAACAACTTTGCTTCATATATTGTTTCTTCAGTATTTTTTTCATTAAATATTTTTCTTCTTTGGCTATGACAATCCTTAAGATTGATTCTCTCTGCCAAAGTCCTAACTCTGTTTCTTCTAACCGGCAGTCACCATGGAAACAGTCACACAACATGTGGTACTTCTTTAAATGCAGTTACTCATGAGTTACAATAAATTGATGTATTTATTTATGTGTATTTATTTATGTGAATATTTAGTTGATAAAATAACACAGTTGTGCTGCCTTTTAAAATATCTCATAGCACTGTGGTGATGGCTAGAGAAAGTGCCAACCATCCCTGCATCCTGGGATTAAGAAATGACATGTTATGAATTTAGAACACCTTGCTCCAAGCCAGTTGTAAATATTTATTAGTTCCATAGCAAAATATTTTTAGTCGGTTTACGCACACCGTGCATCAAATCATACCCCCATCCCAGTTCACATCACACATCAAAAGCCCAATGAGATAGAGTAAATACTTGATACTTTGCAGATCTGATATAATCTCAGAATTTAATGTTTCACCTGCGTAAAAAGGTACTCTTAAATCAGATTCTATGACCCAGACAACTGTCCACAACTCTGGTACCTCATCTCTAGTTTTCCGGTGGAAATGTCCAACTGGATGTCCCCCTGGCCCCTCCACTTCCACATGTCTAAAACCAAACTCATTTCTTTCCCCCTCATTTAAAGCCCTTTCAGAATTTCCTTACTTAAGTCTCCAGTCTGATCATTCTTTTAGTTACTCGGGTTTTGACCTCCGTTATGCTTTAGCCATGTTTTCCGTCTTCTCTCATGTCCTATAAATTATTCTGAGTTTGTACTACAGTTTCCACTACCAGTGCTCTCCTCAGCACCTTGCTGGGACTACACTGTAGTGCCTCAACCCATCTTTCTTGTCCTCTCTCTCCTCCTTCTCCCTGACTAACTACTCCAGCATTGATTTCTCTCAATCAACATTTTGCGTAGACCCCCTCGCCTCCTCAAAAATGTGCATTTTATGCGAAACCAAACCTCGGTGGACCACCATGTAAAAGGTCTTACGGTTTTCAACTCTCACTCCAGCATCTTCATTGTTCTTCAACGTGATGGGAACTGAACCAGAACTCCTTGTCCACAAGCTATGCTCATCGGCATTCCGATTCTTATGACTTGCACATTGAGAGCACTGAATTTTTTGTTGTTTGTAATGAGTAATGACAGGCCAACCCTCTGTCCCAAGGACTTCTATGGCTCTTTGGAAGGAAAAAAAAATAATACACAGAAATAGTCTAAAGAAAGAAAAAGAAATATTGTAAACATTAGTCTTATATCTGTGTTATATCGCTATTGGAGCAGCTTTGCTTGAAATAAGAAAGTATAGATTTTTATATCAGTTTTAATTTGTAAAGCTTGACAATCTCAAACAACTCATTTATATCTCTTTGAATATTCTGCTTGAGTCTGTATAGATTTCCAAAATTAAAATTAAAATTCCATGTTTTTCCATAGAGGACCCTTTTTAGTCATGTTCAGGTCAACAATCATTTTTAGAGTTTTGATTTAGAAATTAGAGAGAGATCCAGCTAACATTGTCAATCCAACCAATAGACTGCATGAACATATAACTGGCCTCATGTCCATCATTTTAAGCAATTATTGGCAGGTTTATTTCAGCAGGGTTTTTTTTGCCTTCAGCCATTATAAAAGTAAAACAGAGACCAAGAGTCTGGCATATAAAACTTGCAAATGAAGGATTCTTAACTGAGAGTGACTCTGGAAGGTTCTCACATCTTCCAGACTGTCTGCTGTCAGAGGCCCAAGGAGAAAATCTCCATGTCTCTTTGCTGACCACATACAGTCTTTTAATTAGCATGGTGTTCTTGCATTTCAGCCATCTTACAAGACTGCATGTCCATGATTCTGAAATCATTTTGTCTTTCCCAGAAAGACAGAAAGATGAAACAGATTCCTCTGTTCATACCCCGGTGCTTGTGTATTATTAGGAAGCTAGTAGGAAAAATAGCCTCCTATAAGGACTGTAAACTTACTTTGGGGAAGAAAAAGCAAGTGTGTATTGAGATGAAATGATGCCTCTGACAGTTCTAGCTGATGTTCCTTAAACCTAAGATATAATGAAAACTCAGGTAAATGGATTTGTAATGATGAGAGAAAATGAAACAGCAATGTAGGTGAGTAAGTATTGAGTTTCTTTTCAAGTAATTTACCTTTAGACTGTCAAAGAACATATCAGCTAATAGACTTGGTGGCCAAACTGTGGCGTAGAAGGAGCTAAGGTCAAAGTTAGATTCTATTTGGGTCTGAAGAAAAACCTGGCAAAGGTCATAGTTTGCACTCCCACAACCAGTTCGTCAACTCTTTTGTGTTACAAGGTGTATGGTGAAGAAAAGACTGATTACTTCAAAAAACCCCTTAAATACCAAAACACATGCCTTACAATGGTTGTTTGTTGCAAAAACTTTCTGTAAAACAAAGCGGAATAGAAAAAAATCAAAATCATACATTGAAACAACAACACATACAGATTGTTTCAGTAGAGCAACCAGAAGCCATCTTACCCAAAATACCAACATTTTTACTATTTCTTTTCAATATTTTTAGTATTTTGATGGTTAGTGCTAGTCAACATTCAGTCATCACACTTCACATGTGAATAGCCAGTCTGGGTTACTAATATATAAAATCAACCTACATCTTTTAATTTTATTTGAGGAGGTTTTGACGGGAAAAGTGGTCATGGCAAATAGGAGGTCTTATAATCTCAGATATAGGTTTTAGTTCCAGTCCTGCCCTTTCCTAGATGTGTGGCCTTGATCAAATCAACTAATCTCTCCAAGTCCTATCCCTTCATCTGAAAGCATAGAAAAAATGGCACTTTATAAATGATCATTTTACAAATATATATTTGACATATATAGATAATATATGTGTAAAACAACAATATTTAAGATAATAAAAGTACTTAAAAAAGATAATAAAAGTACTTATATGTTCTGTGTTAATCTAATATGATGTATTATGTACTAACATAAATACATGTATATTTAAAATTTATGCAAAATATATATTATGTAATAGTATATATAATTACAGTACTCTTCTATAACCCCATACACATTACAAACCATGTATGTATAATAGAACAGTACTACAGTTATTATTTCTACTGAGAACTTTATGATTAAAAGCTTCTCAATCTTAATAAAAAGCAATTATTAGACTAAAGGCAACTTTAATGCTGCTAGCTTTTTATGTAATTTACTTTAGAAAAAGCCATTGATGAGATGATCTCTCTTTCTGTTCTGTTTTTGACGTTGTGTACAATATCTGGCTTGACTTTCATGCTATTATATTAGGTAAGCATTAATTTTGCACTGAAACATATTGCCTACGAGCACACACATACAAATTGTTCACTGAGGAGGATGGAACCAGTGCTTAAGTTCTTTTTCTGGAAGGTAACAGAGCTTTTCTCATTACTGCAAATGCATGAATGAATGAACAACATTGCAAGCACAGACGTTCCATATATCCTCTCATCAAACAGCCCTTCCTCAGTACTTCTTTCTGTTCAGCATTATTGATTTTTCCAACAATTGAGTTTTTTTGCAATAAGCTGAACCGGAGCATACCCTTCCATTAATTAGAAAAAATGTATGGCTATTAGCTTGTGGAAGCAATAGCACTCCTTGTGTGTTTTCTAGTGCAAACTCAGGGTGATGTTTTGTTTGACTGCTATTATTTCTTTTTTCCCTTGGAACACCATTCCTAAGTCTGATACAAAAAAAAAAAAATATGAAAATCTTTTAAATAGCTTGTGCCCATTCCAGAAAAAAAAAGACCCACCAAGATCAGCTGGGAATGGATATGAAACTAGCATTTTAGAATAAAAATCTGTGTTGTTACTCTCTATACTTCTAAGCCTTTTACAGTTGTTTTTTTTTTACTCTAGTCCACATGGAAAGCAAACACCTTAATTATCTTCTTTGTCGTAACTATGGAATTTAGAAAATAGTCCTTAATTCATATTTATACTCTCTAGGTAATTATCACCATGAAATCATGTTGAACTAAGAAGCTAGAAAAAGTGTGTGTGTGATTTGCTGTTTAGTTTTTCACTGTTTCTGGTGAGGCTGCTTGAATTAACCAATGCAGATTTTTTTTAACTCAGCAAAGCTTAATCAACTACGTCATTTCAATTATATAATAATGAAAGCTGCTTTACCTCCACACATTCACAGGGCTCTATTTTTGCTGCAGAGTGATTAAAAATGACTTACTTTTCTTAAATTTTGAAATCTGACAGTATTCCTTGAATGAAATAATTTATGATGGAAATAAATTTGAAAATGAGGACAACAGGGTGCAAACAGATGCAACAGAATCAACGTAAAATGCAAGTTGGAATTACCGACCGGAAACCAGCGTGCCTGTAAAAATACAGATCAGAAGGTGTCAGGGAAATCTCTCATAGGGGAAGGAAGCCAGAAATCTCCACATTAGCATTACCATGAGGTATAATTCTATTTCTGTAACATCAACATGAGAGCATCATGACTCCACCACTCACCTGAAGGACACTAAGCAGATAATGGTCTTGAATCCATTTCTCTTGGAAAACCTTCACAGCAGAGAGTACGTATCTGGCATTGTATTCTTGGCTGAACAAAACTCCTCATGATAGAGAGGGTGCTATCATGAAGCAACAAAAAGGCTACCTGCTGAGACTAAATTAATTTCTCCAAGTTCCGTTTCCTCAGAGTCATCTCATTCTTTCAAAATCATTGTCAGAAAGGGGATTCCACAGGTGACATCTGACAGCAAGGCTGTTATTAGTTGGATTATAGTGCCTCTGTGAGAATGAGTAGCAGGGACAGAAGTGAATTGTCTTTATCTTCTGGGATTTTTAAATGGCTTTGGTCTTCACCAGTGTTATTACAGGGACATACCTAAAAGTTGACTCCTGATGGGAAGTACAAACCCTATGTAAAATGTATGCATGGGATGGAAATGTCTCTGCTCTTTGCCATGCCACCTTGGGTTTGGGTCACCATCAGATTACTTTAGTTTTCAGGGCCTAAAGCTATCACATTCTCCATGATTTCTTCCTATGAACACACTATCATTATTAAGATGCACGTTATTTTTGGACATCAAAATTCCTAGTCTATTCTTTTATATCACATTAGCTCAATGTCAAAGGACAAATTTATCTTTCTTGATTTTCCTAGGTTAGGAAACCTAGGATTTTCCTAGGTTGAGTTTCCTAGGTTAAAAAAAAAATAATGCTAGCATACTTTGGTACTTGTAGAACTAAGTAGCAGTATGTAAATTTCCAAATTACATACTGTTAAAATGCTTCTATTCTTCAAATCCTAATAATTTTCTAAGAAATTATAATAATAACATATTTTAAGGAATTTTTGCTCAGTGCAGAGAGAACTTTGAAATATTCATGCATTAGAAAAAATACCATTTAGAGAAATAATTTTTTATAATAATAAAAAAGAACTTAGAAATTTGATAATAAGCATAATTTGATGAATCTTCTGTGGTGAGTCATCATTTCTTTGCAGTAAAAAGAATATTTCTCTGCACACTTGGAGCAAGTTCTTGTAAAAGAATCCGAAACCTGTGAGGAAAAGAAGCTAATGGATTACTAAAAATGGTCCTTGCTTCTTTGAAGTTTTATAGGATATTTGACAGTACATTTAATAGCAGAGAATACAAGAGAAAGCTTATTATTTATCAATCATGATACTCTTTTTCAAGTAAATAGCAATAGGTTATCAGGCTGTTTTTGTTCACTGATATAGCCAAACCACCTTAGCACTGCATGGAACATAGTAGGCCCTCAATAAATAATTGCTGAAATAGCCATAGCATTAGACGCCACCCACAAAGGCTGAAATGGATTGAGGTGAATCAGGATGGAAGCTGCTGACTAATTAAGCACATATTGTTGGCCTTAATGATGTGGCTGTTCCAGATTTGAAAAGGGATGAAGGGACTCAAACAGCTTGATGCTCTGACCACAGGGCTACTCGGATGGCCATGGGCTTTTTGCTCTTATTCCACTGTGGATTTTTGGAGCAGAGACCACCTAATTGGACATGGAGCAGATATTATAAATATGTTGCTTTTGTGAGTGCAAACATTTTATGTAGTAACAACGTCTCATACCAATTAAGTGGAAATTTCAAATACTGTGCCAGTGAAATTTAAAGTACTCTTATTCCATTGGCTTGTCCATGAAGGTGTGAGTATGTATATTTACTTATTTACCTAGAGAGTTCTTAGTGAACACACTGAGCTGTTTATTACTTATCTCCCCTGTGCAGTGTACCAGCTCATTAGGAAGATTCACAAAGAGTGGAGTCACTCTGAAATGACGTCATTTCAACACACATTCCATGTAAAAAGATTTTTCTTTTTTTTTAAGATTTTATTTATTTATTTGTCAGAGAGAGAGTAGGAGCGAGCACAGGCAGACAGAATGGCAGGCAGAGGGAGAAGCAGGCCCCCTGCCGAGCAAGGAGCCCGATGTGGGACTCGATCCCAGGACACTGGGATCATGACCTGAGCTGAAGGCAGCCGCTTAACCCACTGAGCCACCCAGGCGTCCCTAAAATTTTTCGTAAGCCATCTTTCTCCCATGGAGTTTAGGTTATCTCTTAGGAAGTGGAAATGAATAGATAAAGGGAGACGTGGGTGGCTCAGTCTTTAAGGATCCGCCTTTGGCTCAGGTCATGATCTCAGAGTCCTAGGATCCAGCTCCAAATTGGGCTCCTTGCTCATCGGAAAGTTTACTTCTCCCTCTGCCCCTTACCCCAACTCATGCTCTCTCTTGCTTGCTCTCGCTCACACTCTCAAATAAATAAATAAAATCTTTAGCAAAAAAAGAAAAAAATTAATAAATAAAAAATGCAGGAACACTTTGGTTTTCCCAATAAAGTCTTAAACACTTCCACAAAGTTATCACTTTTTAAATCACTTTTTGAAAGTGGAAATAGTGGCTTTAAGAAAAAAATAGTTAATTAAATTAATTCTCAAGACATTCTGTATGATATAGAAGACATTTAAAGAGTAAATGTGTCTAGTTACTTATTATGAGCATTCCTCTCCATATTTGACTTCCTTGGCAAATGTGTCACCTTACAAAAGAAATGAGACCATTTCAAACTATAGTACTACAGAGCTTTTTGAGTTGGTTTTTGGGGGGTTTCCTTTGTTTGTTTGGTTGGTTGGTTTGGTTTTGGCCAATCTTAAGAGACTCCATGAATATTTTACTGTCAGATTTTACAATTTAACGTATCAAGATATGATTACTAAAGACTCGTGATGATCCTCATCTCTGCTACCTTGCCAGTTTCATTACTACCATGCACTCTTGGGAAGTGCAAGAAACAAAATGTCATTTCTTTTCAAAATTATCTTTTTTATCTTAGAGAAGTTGTTGCTACTTTCCATCCAAGGTGAAAACCCTCGTATCCATGTTTCTGTTTTAGGAAAAGCTGGGGGGCTGGCGCCTGGGTGGCTTAGTTGGGTAAGTGTCTGACTCTTGATTTCAGTTCAGGTCATGATCTCAGTGTCCTGGGATCGAGCCCCATGTCAGACTGCACTCAGTGGGGAGTCTGCTTGGGGATTTTTCGCTCTCCCTCTCCCTCTGCCCCTGTCTCACATGTGCTTTGTCTTAAAAAAAAAAGCTGAGTAATGTAAGAATATGACACATCAAGAAACAGATTGTGAGTGTATTAGAGATAAGGTGTTTCATATTTGCATCATATGTCCTCTTCCCTATTTTTTTTTTGCCAGAAAGCAAGGCTTTGGTTTATATCCAAATGTTTAGGAAACAAGTAACTGAGAATAAGTAGTAATAATAATAGGTTGCATCTCAAAAGATATTTGAATTCTATATGTTAAAATATGGAAGGCTAGGATAAAATTTTGAGAAAAATTATTCACGTCATCATTTCTCAGTTATTACAAATAATTACCAGTGGTCACACTAAGAGATAAAAGATTATGAGCCTCAAAAAGGATACATTTTTTGCACTATTTAAAGACTGTACCATATTTCACTAGGTCAATTGTCTTTCTCTCATTAGGTATTGACAACAGCTAAATTCGTAATGACACGTGACACATATAGTTGCTACAAATAAGTGAAGTTCATTTTTTGTAGACCATTGAATTTATTTTTTTTTTTACTAAACAAAATCTATTTAAATTTATTCCTAGAATTACATCACCCTAAAACATTGGCAGTCTGATTATTTGTCATTTTTCATGAGGAAGAAGGATGGAATTAAAGCCACAGGCTAGCTTAGATAGTTATGGCCTTGAAACCGAAGCATATGTGAATGTCATTTATCTCATGTGTCTTGGCGAGAAAAAGCGAAAGAAAAGCTGTCCAGAATAGGTCACTAGCATCATAGGTATGCTTAGATTCAGTTTTCAAACTAGGACTTTGAACCAGCAGAAAGTCCTGTGCTCATTGAGAGGTAAAATAATTGAACTAACTACTCAACTCTAATCTCTGTTTATTGCTATATGCAAAGTCAAACACTTAATTCATTCTAAAAATCATAGTTATCTATGTGTGTGTATATGTATATATATATATATTTTTTTTTTTAAGAAATAGAAGATAAACATGTGAATTATGCCAGGGCACACAAGAATTTAAAACTAGATTCTAGTTAATATTTCAACAAATACTAATTAAAAACCTACTATGTAGGGACACCTGGGTGGCTCAGTTGGTTAGGCGGCTGCCTTCGGCTCAGGTCATGATCCCAGTGTCCTGGGATCGAGTCCCACATCGGGCTCC
>ML099000.1:0-30517 GCA_003697995.1 Taxidea taxus jeffersonii
CACTGCCGAGCAAGGAGCCCGATGTGGGACTCGATTCCAGGACGCTGGGATCATGACCTGAGCCGAAGGCAGCCGCCTAACCAACTGAGCCACCCAGGCGTCCCTGATATCTGATTTTTTAAAAGATTTTGTTTATTTGAGAGAGAGTGAGTGCATGTGCACACGAGTGGGGGAGGGGCAGAAGGAGAGGGAGAAGTAGGCTCCCTGCTGAGCAGGAAGACCCTCTTCCCATGCAGAACTCAGTCCCTGGACCAGGGGATCATGACCTGAGCCAAAGGAAGACACTTAACCAACTGAGCCATCCAGGCAACTCTCTGATTTTTATCCCTGGCAAAATAACATATAATTGAATATTAGTTCTCTTTAATTGATTATCCGATTAATTCAGGTTTTAAAAAAAAAAAGGTTCCTTTTTTCTTTTGCCTAAGATGTGTAATGATTGGTTTGATTTCTGCTTTACTTTTTACCTGAATAAAATATCAGCTACAAACTCTAATATGTGGAGTATATATGATGAATATTCTGCATATGTAGTCTCTGTAGTGACTTGTAGTACATATGTGAGTAAATTTCTCCTTCTCTCTTTTCCCTCTGGTGAGGCACCAATGATCTGGAAGGTAGGAAAAGGAGACAGTAGAAGAAAAAGAGGAGCAAGCAATACTTCTGATTTATCTCAACCTGACAATGGAGTTGGTTCCATTAAAACCCAGTTATCGGGGCACCTGGGTGTCTCAGTGGGTTAAAGCCTCTGCCTTCGGCTCAGGTCCTGATCCCAGGGTCCTGGGATCAAGTCCCACATTGGGCTCTCTGCTCAGCAGGGAGCCTGCTTCCCTTCCTCTCTCTCTGCCTGTCTCTCTGCCTACTTGTGATCTCTGTCTGTCAAATAAATAAATAAAATCTTTAAAAAATAAATAAATAAATAAATAAATAAATAAAACCCAGTTATCAACATAATGAACACAAAGTCACACTCATCAGTGTTCTTAGTGAGGCTGGCAATACAATTATTGACTCATGTACAATGTGAATTGAGTTTCCAAAATAAAAAGAGAAGTTGCTCCTTTTTCCTTTTCAATTAAATCTTGTGTCATGCTGATCTGAATACAATCCTGAGTTTTTAACTATATAAATTAATTGTAACGTCTGCAGTTCCACTTTTATTTGTTTGTAAATTCCTTTCATCTTACTGAGACTAGAAGAAACTGAGGAAATAGGATATCTCTTACCTTCATGCATAACCAGAAGGGAGGGCATTTTATCCAAAGGATCATAGTCTTAGGGTAGAAACATAATTATTGTTGTTTTATTTATTTTTCACCTCCCTTTTTCCCCTTCAGTAAAAAAGGAACAGAAAAGAAACAGTACAGCTGAAATAGAGTTCTTTCCATGAAATGTGTCTTCCATAGTCCTGGGAACCCTAAGATAACAGTCTTGTATTCAAATGTGAGAGGCAGAAAATGTAATTTACTTGAAGCATTACGTGAAACAGAGCAAGTTATTTTTTTTTTTAAATATATCTTTTTTTAAAATTTTTTAAAAGATTTTATTTATTTATTAGTTAGAGAGAGAGAAAGAGAGCGAGCACAGGCAGACAGAGAGGCAGGCAGAGGCAGAGGGAGAAGCAGGCTCACTGCCGAGCAAGGAGCCCGATGTGGGACTCAATCCCAGGATGCTGGGATCATGACCCGAGCCGAAGGCAGCCGCTTAACCAACTGAGCCACCCAGGCGTCCCCAGAGTAAGTTATTTTTAATCAACCATAGTAAGTGGAATACTCATAGCATATAATGTACAATGCCCATTTGATTTTCAACCTTCTTTTTCTACTTTTAGTAATTAAAAAATAGATACAATGACAATGATTACCATTTAAAATTCATTTTGGCTATTGCTGAACTTATAAATATAATTAATTATAAATACTAGCTCTTGCCTGGAAAATAAGCAAATAAATAAATAAATATGACCTTGGTTTATAAGTGAAGGGTAGAAACTAAAGAAAAATAGTTATTAAGGAAAACTTCCTCTCCTGCTTCTTTTTCTCAGATTATAATTTAACTTTTATTATTGTTCTCTGTCTGACTGGCCTTGTTATAGAAATAAATCTTTTTTTACTATCTTAATTTTCAGCCCACTTATGATTTCTTACCTACATAGCCACTATGCAAAAGTGCTTCTTACCTAGGTGAGTCTTTCTGGCGACCAATTCACCACCTTGGGCACCAAATCATCTTTCCTATCAGTTCTTAATTCCCTTCATTTTCAGGGGTCAAACTATGAAATCCTCATAGCTCACCAGTGGAAACAGTTTATCAAGTGATTTCACACCCCACATGCTGCAGGGTCCATGAAGAAAGGGGGACAGATGAAAGGCATCATGGAGCAAGGCAGCAGCTCAAAAGCATTTTGCAGTCCATACTTGGGAGTAAATTCTGAATGTCGTTTTCACATTACTGTTTTTACTTCCCTCACAGTATGCAAGGTCTTTCTGGACTACCAGGATAGCAATCCAAGAAGTTCTGACATTTAGCTAAGAAATCATCTAACCTGAACCATATGGCAACCCATTCCCCAGCCCTCTTTTGGACAATTCTGACCTGCTTATTGATCAGCTTGTTTTGGCATGGGCCTTTGTACCCAAATTTAAGTTGATTAAATCTTCCCCTTCTTGGAAATCCAGGTTTATGTTCATGTTAAAGGCAGAGAGAGAGACAGAAAAAACACAAGAACGCCAACCATTTCACAATAAGGGGAAAAAACATCAGACTACATCCCGTCTATATTTTTTAACACTTCCCATAAGAGAAATCCAGGAAATGCTTTTCTCTTGCTTTTTTTTTTTACATTGAAAACAATTTTGTGCTACAGTCAGAAACCCCTCCTGTTTGCTGTATTCAACTGTACATATGCAATGGGGTGGATCAGGCAGAGCCCAGAGGAATGTGAAAAGCCCAGGAGGCATGAGCTGGAGGCATGCACATTATCCATTATGTTGCTCTTCGGTGTTTCTACACCCACCAAAGATCCTCACATTCCCAAGTCTCTAGGCCGCAGCTGTCTCTGGAAATCACCCATCACTTCCTTCTCAGTTTACCCCCTGCAGCTCCTCCTTCCAAAACATCCATGTCTGTAGCAACCAAGACCTCTTCCGAGGTTTGTTGAGACCACAGACATCATTTCATATGTGTCACTGAAAAACAATTTACCATACACATATTTTACCGAATTTACTTGGTTGGTGTTCCAATACAGCATTTCAATAGCTAACCCAACACTACGAGTTCCATTTCTGCCCTTCCTACAAAGTACATTATTAGTGCATTTTCTGGAAAGGCATATTTTAATCTGACAAGTTTTTCAGATTGAAAAATTAAATCACAGAATCCTTATGGAACATATCCAAAGCAGCAGGCAAGAAAAGAACAATCTAACACCATATGACATTTCACCAAAAATGTAGCTGAAAAAGTTGCTTCAAAATAAGTTTATTCTCGAGGGGAACTTCCAGAGTAACTGAAATGTTGTTATTTTGATGAGAGTGATTGTTTCATAGGTGTATATATTTATCAAAACTTATAAAGTTGTTTCTACAAAGTACTTGCAAGTTGCATTCAATACACTGTTCTTTTAGTGAATGGAAGTGATACTCATTCTATTAATGCATGTAGTGAAATATTTTTAAAAAATCATTGAACTATATGCTTGAGACCTGTGCATTTCATTGTGTTTAAACTTTGCCTTAAAAGTAAAAAAGGCTTTTGAAAAAAAATTTTTTAAAGATTTACTTATTTGAGAGAGAGAAAGAGAGAGCACGCCTCAGCACTGGAGGGAGGGGAAAGGGTGAGGGAGAGAGTTTTAAGCAGACTCCTTACTGAGCAGAGTCTGATGTGGGGCTCAGTCTCAGGACCCTGAGATCACCACTTGAACCAATACCAAGAGTCGGACACTTAACCGACAACATCACCCAGGCATTCTGAAAGCCCCCACCTTTTTTTTTTAAGTTGCTATAAATGGTCAGAGCCCCTCTGTATTAATTTCCACATGCCTACACTTTCAATGGGCCCTGAAATTGTGTCCCCTATGACACAGTGGCTCCAACACTGCCATTGATGTCTCATCCTCTTCTTTTCCTTGATAATTAATTTGTTTGTTGCTGTTACTATTGTTAAAATTTCCTAGCACAAGTTCCTTTATTTTTTAAATCTTTTTTTATCATATTACATTTTAATATTTTTTATCTCCATCCTTTAATCTTGACTTGTTGCATATAAATGTTTTTAAAAGCCCAAAAATGAAACTAAAAACTACCCAAGGCTCGACTACCCGGAGAAAACTGTCAGCATTTTAGTGTCTATCCTTCTGTATATATTGAATGGATATTGACTAAGTGACCACTTTGTGGCAGGAGCTGCTCTAGGTACTGGGTAAACTGTAATAAGCACCCTTGCCCTCATTGAGCTTACATGCTAACAAATGCTATGGAGGAGATTTGTTTTTTAATGAGGCACGATTGTACTTGCTCTTTTATAATCTGCTTTTCCCCACTTTTTTCTACATAGCACTAATATCTTTCCTTCCAGCAAATAAAAATAATTATATCATTTTATATTTATCATTTAAATAATTATATCATATCTGCATAGTGCTCCCTGTATGGCTTTTTAGAATGTGTTTAACAAATCCCCTAGTTTAAACAGCCAAGCTTTTCACCTCCAGACACATCTCATTGACAATCTTTTTTTTTTTTAAAGATTTTATTTTTATTTATTTGACAGGCAGAGATCACAAGTAGGCAGAGAGGCAGGCAGAGAGGGAGAGAGGAGGAAGCAGGCTCACCGCCAAGCAGAGAACCCGATGCGGGGCTCGATCCCAGGACCCCGAGATCATGACCTGAGCTGAAGGCAGAGGCTTTAACCCACTGAGCCACCCAGGCGCCCCTCATTGACAATCTTTTTAACATATTTCTATTTATTTATTTTTAAGAGTGTATTTTTTTTAAAGATTTTATCCATTTATTGGTCAGAGAGAGAGAGAGCACAAGCAGGGGGAGCAGTAGGCAGAGAAAGAAGCAGGCTCCTCGCCAAGCAAGGAGCTCGATGTGGGATCTATCCCAGGACCCTGAGCCAAAGGCAGACGCTTAACCGACTGAGCCACCCAGGCACCCCATTGAATATATGTTCAGTGATCTCCCTGCTGGCAAAATAAATTCAGTTTACTTTCCTTTTTTTTTTTTTTAAAGATTTTATTTATTTATTTGATAGACAGAAATCACAAGTAGGCAGGGAGGCAGAGAGAGAGGAGGAAGCAGGCTGTCCGCAGAGCAGAGAGCCCGATGCGGGGCTCGATCCCACGACCCTGGGATCATGACCCGAGCCGAAGGCAGCGGCTTTAACCCACTGAGCCACCCAGGTGCCCCTCAGTTTACTTTCCTGATTGCATCAGGGTTTAAATCTCTGAAATGGGTGAAATGATTTTGTAACTGTAAAGCATCTGCCTAAGCCTAAGACTTATGCCTTATTAAGGTATTTTGGCTGAGAACTCTGGGCAGAAGGCAGAAATTTACTACCTGCCCGTGTGTGGTTGAAAAGCAGTTGAGTAATATAACTGAAAATGAAGTCTGGGGTGGGAGTGGGAGCTTTCCCTGTTATCTATCTCCTAAGAAACCTATGATCTCAGATGACTTGTAGGGAACTTTGAGCTCAGCAATTTGGTCAGGGAGGAGAAAGTCATTCAAGAAGATATGCCTCAGGAAATCATCAACTTCTATATTTCCTAAAGTTCAATGGTAAATCCACTATTTAGAATGTGAAAACACACCCAAAGAAACAATTCAACTATACACTTGAACCACAACTATTTGTTGAGCCCCTATTATGTGCCCAATAAGGTACTTAGGGTGATGATTACAATCTCCAGCTAGTTCAGACTTATTTCACTCTCCAATAAAGTTGAAAATCTGTATTTGCCGTGAAAAATGGCATATAACAACATATTGTTATAATACTCTTTGATGCATTTTTCATCATCTACCATTTCGAGGGAACTGTGCAAGTTACTATTGTAGCAAGGGGGCTACCAAGATGAATCAGACAAACTTTTGCCATTACAGAGTTGACCGAATACAGCTACACTATCTAATATGGTAGCCCTTAGCCACATGTGCTGCTGAGCCCTCAAAATGTGGCTGGTCTGAACTGACAGTGCTATAAGTAAATAACACATCGAACTTCAAAAAGTTAATGCAAAATAAAGAATGCAAAATCTTCCATTAAACAGTTTTTATAATGACTGCATGTTAAAATGGTAATATTTTGGGTATTCATGTGAAATAAAAGATATTATTAAAATTAATTGAACCTTCCTCTCTCTAGCTTAATTTAAAATTACCTATGTGGCTTGCACTGTATTCCTATTGGCAGTGCTGATCTACATGGCTATAACCATTACCTACTCAGGGCACCTGTTAAGTGTATATCAAATATACACAAGTGTATATCAAATATGCAATCTTCCAGTAAGGAAGCATGACAGAGAAGGAAATCAAGGGTTCAAAAGCTGTATTAATTCATTATTCGGCATGTATCTAGTATATTTTCTGTGCACCAAGGACTGTTGTAGGCAATGGGGATATAAGAAAACAAAGTCCCCACTCATGGAATTTATATTCTAGTGGGAGAGGAAGGTAAAAAATAAGTAAACATAAAAAACATGTCAGGAAGTAACTGTTGAAGAAAGATGAAGCTGTAAAAGAATAGAGGGTGACCAAAATTGGGATAAGGTAGCAGAGAGAAAGAGTTGTCATCTGAGCAGAAACGTAAAGAATAAGTCCTATTAATATCTACCCCGCCAGGAGTTTCTGGGCAGAGTCAACAACAAATAAAGGACTGAGGGGTGTGTCTGTGTGTGTGTGTGTGTGTGTGTGTGTGTGTGTGTGTATGCACTTTACACACTGGAGGAACAGCAGGAGAGCAGGGTTTGAGAGCAGTGAAGAGGAGTAGGAGAGGAAGCCAGGAGCCAGTCCACATAGCAACTCGGAAGCCTCCTTCCCATACTAGGAACTGTTCAGGGATGACTTTGATTGCTTTATGATGCATGGACTGTTGCGGGGTATGCATAGAACCTAGCAAGAGTGGAAGCCAGACACCAGCTGGAGGCTGCTGAAGTCGTGCAAGAGAGATCTTATAAGGTTTATGTGACTCAGCCCCTGGAGATTTGCTGTTCCTGCAATACAAAGTAAAATAATCTAAAAATTATTCAGAGAATTTGAACAGCAAAGGTCAAATGTCTGGATAATTCAAGCCTCAAAATATATTTGGGATTCTGTACAGTTATCTGAACTGGCAGTCAAAAATCATTGTCTAGGGACGCCTGGGTGGCTCAGTTGGTTGAGCAGCTGCCTTCGGCTCAGGTTATGATCTCAGCGTCCTGGGATCGAGTCCCACATAGGGCTCCTTGCTCAGCAGGGAGCCTGCTTCTCCCTCTGCCTCTGCCTGCCACTCTGTCTGCTTGTGCTCGTTCGCTCTCTCTCCCTCTCTCTGTGACAAATAAATAAATAAAATCTTTTAAAAAAAAATCATTGTCTAACTTCATAGCATAGTCATTTAGCTCTACCCCTTGCTTTCTGCCAGTTTAACCTAAGGGAAGTGGACTTGAGATCTGTAATTGGCAGAATGAGATTGTAGGACCTTTAAATCAAACTCAGATCAGGCAAATAAGCTTTATTTTTGCCAGAGAAAAGTGTTCAGTTGAGCCAGATGACAATTTTGTAGCCTAAACTATTTGCATTGGCTCTGCCTACCTCCTGAATGACTCCCATAATTGCTAATTCTCAATTTAAGCATAGCTACACATGCAAGACAGAGCTAAGAACTAGAAGCTGTATCTGGGGTAAGTGTGGATGTTAGCCTGGATAACTGCACTCACTGAGTCTCTTTTTATGGACAGAAGTACTTTAAAAAAGAAAGCATCCTCAAGGTCAAATGTTACATAGGCCAAGTCCCTTCTCTAGGAGGCAAATGAAGGTTTAAAGTAGGTACCCAGTTTCAAATGGAAACAAATACAAATCAGTCACAAGGACTTCTAAAAGTCATATCATGATACAAAGGAGGCTCCGTCCCGACCCTCCAGGTTGGTTTATTTACTTTGATGGAACTCACTGGAAAATTGTTCAACATGCTTCACTGTGCCTTTGTAGATGTGTTTTCTGGCCTTTGGATGTCATTCCTGTCAGTTGGGTACTTTCCTGGAGCACTAAAATGTATAGATTACACTCAATCAAAGACAGAATGCCACCACTGTAGCTGAAATTTACACAGATCTGTGCTGTGAGTAACTGAATAAACAAGGAGACTAATGACCTTGTTCTGCATTAATCTCCATATGGCTCTGTTGGTACTGCCCTTGCCTTCAGGCAAGAAGGTTGTGGCTTTGGCTTCTGGCCTCAGACCAGGGATTAGACTCAGGCTCAATGCTGACAGAGCCCAGGGCCCTGCTTCTACAGCCTGGGAGGCCTGAGAAGACTACTGAGGCCATCCATCTTAAGAGGTGCATTTACCCCAATTCAAGAAACACCTCATTATCATATCTGCTGAGGAAATAGATTTATAAAAATAAGAAAAATCCTTTAACCATGCTTCCCCATTCAGAGATTTCATTTTCTCCCACAGAGGACCCCAGGTTTTCTCTAAGTATTTTCAGGCCCTCCTCGCTGTCCCCCCAAACAAGACAAAACCCTTAGTGCCTTGTTCCATGTTCTTTTCCCAGCCAGAACATTTCAAAATGGCTGCATCTATAAAGAAGGGCATCTCAGGAAGACTCTGTACCTGGGCAGCCTGGGGCCACAGTAAAAGGAGAATGGAAGCGGAATCTGGAAACCATTCCTTACTCCTGCTTTTACCATTTTGTACGCAGGTCTCACTGAAAAGCTTATACTAGGTAGTGGATGGAGCCCAGGAAATGACTCCATCGGAGCAGTTACCATAAATTAGAAAGGATGGCACATGAAGCATCCTCAGCTAGATGCCCTAAATGCTACAGATGTGGCAGCCCTGTCACCTCACACCCAGCCCTAGCCATAACCTTTATTGCCTTGTAAACGTGAGATGCCTCAGTCTGAGATATGTTATCACATTCTATTCTGAAACATAAATTCTGATGGTATTTACACAGTCCCAAGAAACACGTCTTCTACACCTTTCTAGTCACTCCCTGCAGTGTCCTTAATGTTGTTGTTTGAGTATTTTATCTATATACATTACACCATTAGCCCCTTCGTTGGCTGTCATACTAGTAAGGCCGTTCTCAGAGTTATTACAAGCTGTGTAAAATGCCTCACAAAATAATATTCTATTTTCAGTATCATGTGTCTACATTCATTTATATCTGTTCATTAAGATCCCACCATAAGGGAGCCTGGGTGGCTCAGTACTTTAAGCATCTGCCTTTGGCTCAGGTCATGATCCCAGGGTCGAGGTCAAGTCCCAGGTCAGGTTCTGCAGGAAGTCTGCTTCTCCCTCTGCCCCTCCCACTCATTCTCTCAACCTCCCTCTCAAATATATAAATAAAATATTAAAAAAAAAAGAAGAGTCCCGCATAAACATGAGGCAGAGTTAGTGGAATGGTTTTTTCCTCATCAAGCTCTAGGGGTAACAAATGCTACGATGGTTTTGGTGTCTCTGCAACACAACTGCTGCAGATGTGGAGATGGTCATAGCATGGGCATGTGTGTGAAATCATCCCCCTTTACTCCTGCAGTAGAGATGCCTAGTGCCTTAGAAGTTTTGTTTTGCAACTTACAGGTCTCCTGCAGAATCATCTTTGCTTCACGGACTAATAAGACCTTGCATTTGTACATACTTTCACATGCATCATCTCATTGCATTCTTAAAACAATCATTACACCCATTCTGCAGAAGGGAAACTGAGTCTGGGAGAGGTTAAATGGCTTGCCTGAGGTTAGCACAGCATGACTGGAGGGGTAGAGCCCACTTCAGATGCAGGATTTCCCACTCTGCATTACACTATTTCAAAGCAGTCTCTTCATATGGGTTACTTCTGAAACAACAGAATATTGTATTCCAAAAGGGGCCTTGTGATTTTTCTAGACTCAAAGACAAGACTTCCTAGCTAGTTGCCTGTAGGAAAATATTTCAGGACTCTGTCAGTAAGAAGATTTCAAATCATGGACACCAGATAGTGAGTGCTTTGTTAACAAATAACTAAGGTTGGCTTTGCAGGATCTAACTTCTGTGGGAGAAAACTCGGTAGTGCAGCATATCGTGTGTAGCAAAAGAAGCACTATGCACAGTGAACACACACGCGTGTGTCAACGTTCTCTTCCCAAATGTGGCTACAAAAGAAAGTGTGAAGCATACTGAAATAAAACAATATTTATGGCTCAAGAAATTCGGCCTCACATAACAGTAATTATGTACAAGATATTTTCCCTAATAAAATTACTGCAAGACAGAATATGGAGGAACTAAGTGTTTCCCTATGTCCTCTTTATTTTATTCCATGTGCTCAAGAATGGTTGCGGGAAAGAAAGGGAGAGAAGAGTAAAAAAGAGCAGAAAGAGAAAGAGAGTCATAGCAAGACGGCCTCGGCTAAGGGTTGGTTTTGCTTTAGAAACTGGAATGTGTCCAGGCTTGATTTTTATTTTCAATTCACATTTCAGATCCAGCTCCCCAAACTCTTTGATCTTTCTCCCTGTCTCCTTACCCGGAAGAGAACCCTTGGCCTTCTCAGCTGGGAGCTGGGAGCACACGTGGAAAGACTGGCTCGGATCCATATTCTTGCCAAATTTAGTCACACAAAGGGGCCTGCAAGGGAAAAAAGAAAGGATGAAAGCTGCTGCCGCCAGGACTTCAAAGGCCGTGCCGCCGAGCCGGGCCTTGCGCAGGCGCCGCCCTCCGAGGATATAAGGCGCGGCTCGCGCGCGCGGGGCGGCCTCTCTGCGCCGCTGCCCCGCGCGCGTCCCCGGCCCCAGAGCGGGTGAAGGGGAACCAGCTGTGGAAGGAGGGGCCGAAGGGGCGGGCCGCCGCGTGGTGCTACCCGCCGGCGGCCGGAGGCCGGTCCCCACGCCAAGTTAAGGTTCCTGAGAAAAGTTTTCAGACAGAAGGGAAAAGAATTTTACGTCCAGCCCATTAGGCGAGCCGTCCCGTGGCCTGCAAATTTATCCCAGGTCGCACATCCATTCCACTCCATTCTGGGGATTCCCCCTTCCCGACGTAGCGCCGGCTCCTCTGCCCGGGACCCCGGGGTCCCCGTGGCAGGGGGAGGGAGGGTTGACAGGGGTTCCAGTTGCGGAGCCCAGCCGTGAGGGCGCGTGGCGGGGCTCTTTCTGGCCCATTCGGCTCCTCCGAACGCGTCCCTCGTCCCCCGCCCCCGTTCCTGTCCGCGATCACCGCGGCTTGACTGCTCTCGGGTGGGAGGCCCCGGGATGGGAGCCCTCGCTTCCCGGTTGACAGAGACTCGGCTGGTCCCAGACAGGTTGGGATGTGGCCCTCCTTCGCGGGCCTTGGCGGGGGAGAGGGGGGGAGGACACAGTCCCCCGGACCGGCGCGTCTCGGGCCCCCAACCAGCTGCTGCGGACGCCGAGCTCCGCCCGCACCCGCACCAGCGAAGCCCCGGCAGGGCTGGAGGCGCTGGCGGCCGCGGGGTCCCTGTGGGCGGACCTCTAGAGGTGTGCAGAGCCGCGGATGCCAACGGGCGCCTGCCGGGCAGGAGTCGGGCGTCTGCACGCGGCGCAATTGGGAACGACATTTTCACGGTGCTAAGAGTTCTGTTACCCCGGCGAGGAGGGGCTTGAGTTTGTCTTAGAAGGGGGCAAGAAGAGGCGGAAGAACCCCTGGGACACAAACTGCTGTTTACCTCGCCACTACCACCCTCCTTCTCCTTTCTGCGAAGTCCGTTAAACTGAAGGTGCCCACAGCTTTAGTGTCCTGGCGAAGCTGGGGTGGGAAGTCGAGGGTGCCGGAGTTCCAACCGTCTCCGCAGTCGACATTATTCGTTTTCCTAGTTCTTCATCCTTGCTCTCTCTGCCAGCATCCTCTTGCGTAGGCCCCCGCCACCTCCTTCCTTTGGGATCCCACCAAAGTTGTAGCTGGAGGAGAGTCCAGGCCACACAAAGGGGAAGACCCGGAGTCTGGGCGGGGGGTTAGGACCGAGGGGGCGGAGAGGGCTCTGAAGGGCGCAGCGCTTTTCTCTCCTCCCTGTAATTAAGGACTCACTTGAGTGTCTGTAGCCGAGTCGGACTTGGCAGCAAAACCGCTGGGGGGAGGGGTCTCTACTGGGGGTGGGGGTCATTCTCCTTGGTCCCCTGCCCGCACCCGCGGGGGGCTGGGTACCCTGCAGACTGCGAGGCCAGTCCCGGTTCCCTCCCTCCCCGGTTCCGGCTCGGGGTGGGTGCCTTGTCCCCCAGGCGCAGCGCCGGCCACGGCGCCCGGCACCGAGGAAAATGTTGATATAAAACAAGTCACTGTTTGCTCGCAAACTAAACCCAAACCAACCAAAGCCACCAAGAGAGGAAAAACCAACAGCAATCCAGCCAACCCCTAGCAATTGTTTCACGGTCGGAATTAAATCACATCAAAACGCCCCTTGAAACCCACATCCTGAAGGAGTGAACCTGTAACAGCCAACCTCCAGTCGTTCGCTCGAGTTCACACGAACAACCCGCCTCTACATCCGAGGGAAGGGGGCGGCGGGCGGCAGCGCTTCTCCCGCGCCGCGCGCACCACATCCCGGACTGTGCACCCAAAGAGGCGGCTGCATTTGTAATAGCAGCCCCCACACGATTTCGAAAAGACCTCCCGGCGACAGAGTTGTCTTTGCCCGGAACAGCTCCGAACCTGTCAGAGGAGAAGGAACGTCTTCCCGGGGTTACTTCACCCCTCCCGAGTGCCCCTGTTTCTCAACCACCCTCCCTCTCGACCCCGGTAAAGGCAGACTTCACGTGGAAATGTCAACCTCCTTCCCAGACAAAGCTCCAAATAAACTTGGGTGAATGTTTTCTCGCCTCGTAAAGCCCCCTTTAATTCAGCCCGTTTCAAGATTTGCAACAAAGCTGGGGACAGTCAATACCCGCACGCCACGAGGAGGACAAACAGCCACAGAAACGAAGCAAAGCGCTGGTGATTTCGTTAGAAACAGTGTTTCCACAGGAGAGGGGTACCGACAAATACCAAACATAGCCACCTACCCTCTGCCCTTCTGGTGAACAGTTCCTACTAGTTATTATTCCCCAAATTCCCATCTTCTCGAGCTCCTAATTTCCAGGACACCTGGAGCTGAGTTCCAAAAGACTCTGGGAGTCCAGATAATTAACATGAAGGAGAAAATGGGATTCGAATTAGTTGTAACACTTCAACAGGGCGATGTAGGAGTTGTCATTTAATCTCCTTTTGGCTTCCAGAAAATATTCGCTGGCAATTCTGTCTCCTGCCCCTCATCCTTCCCCCTCCTCAACATTTTGACGAAAAGGAACCTCCACTCTGGTTACTTTGGTGAAACTGCATTTCCCAGTTCTTTTCCTATCAGCCAAATTGGCACATTTATGGAAGGTCTTTTGACACTGCTTCCCCCCCCCCCTTTTTTTTTTAGAACAGAGGGTCTTAATGTCTTACATAGCTACATGTTCACATCACTAGTACTTTACACTCACACTGGTGCATAACTTCAAGGGAAGTTGACTACTGCCCCCAATAAAAATTGTTTTCTTTCCAATCTTTTTAGTATTGTCTTATAGACACATTGTAGCAGAATATTCTTTTTGTTTTTCTTCTCTAAGGCTTTGCATTTGCCGGCTATTTAAAGTGTATTTAATGTTTTATTCTTCCTGGCTTCCATCACCAGATCCTTAATTTTGCTCCAATCTCCCAAATAGAATATGTGTGACAACTGACCATGCTGTATGTGACCAACTGATAGTTTTTAATATTGCTTTTTAAGTGAATTTCCCATCCCAAGCCGAAGTGTTCAGTGCTCATTGGGAGCACTGTTAAGGTTAACTTATGTAATGCCCAGCAGCGTGCATGTTTTCCTTAGGAAAAGAGGGATCCTTGCATAACTATTCCTAGAAAATAGAGTTAAAGTCTGATTCTGCAGAGTTTTCCTTATTTTTCAATTTAAGGTAGATGGAGACACATTTTTCCTGCCTCTTGTTTACTGTTCTGAGGTTTTACAGATGGCTAGTGTATTAGGTATAATAATTTTGCCTGGATTTTTAACTGAGGGGGTTTGAGAGCCAAGGAACAAAATGTAATGTGTTTTCAAACTTCAGCTTTGCTTATACTGTAACTTCCACAAGGCATCTCCTTAGAAGCCCTGTTCGTGTACAAAATGCATCAAAGAGATGGTAGAGGCTGGGGAATTTTTGAGGTTGGATTCGAATTTGCATCTTCAAGGGTCCCTTTGAGTGTGTAGTCTGAGGTGCCAGAGACTGCTTGGTCCTCTCTCCCTCTACTGGCATCCCTCTCCTGGGTCCTTTTGCCTTCTTCCCTCTCTCTCTCCCTCCTTAGGCTGAGTTTTCATTCTCCACGAGGTTCCCATACATTATGGTGTATATCTCCTAAAATCCACGAGAGACCTAGAGCAACTTTTTCTGTACATCCCATGCTGAGGATGTACAGAAAGAGATCTTGTTTAAAAAGGCAGTAATTAAGATCCAGTCTTCAGTTTTGTCTTCTTTGTCCTATTTTTCTCGGTAAGACTGGAGATTTAGTTTATGCTCCCTTGTCCTTTGACATTATATTTTAGGAAAGCCACAACCCTCTTCCTTGTCCTTTTTATTTCCGTTTTCTTAGTTAAGCAATCTCTGTTATATTTTCCCCTTTTCCTTCTCTCTGTCCCCAATTCCCGCCTCATCCGCTCTGTCAGAGCATCTATCAATGTGGTGTCGATCACAGCTGCGGCGGCTTCTCTTTCATCTTCTTTGCCCTGCCAAAGGGAGGGAAGGAGGGAGAGAGGGGGAGGCGGGAAGTGGTGGTGGGGGAGAGGTAGAGACTGGCAAAAGAAGGTGTGGGGGTACAAGAGAAGAGATACTTAGATGATGAAGTTAAACCATTCCCGCAGAGTTTCTTGTCAATTTCACACGGGCAAAGGGTGCTTCTCCGCGGGTTACAGGAAGCGCCGGGTTCTTCCTTCTCTCTGCGAGTTGCTTGATCCTTTCCTCCAGGCGCGGGCGCGCGCGCGCACACATACGCACACACACACACCACTAGGACTCGTCCTACAGGCTCTGGGAAAAAAAAAAAAAGTCCTCAATCACCACCTCCTTCTCGCCCCCCCCCGCCCCGCAGCGGGCAGCCAAGGAGAGCTGGAGGCGGGGGAGGGGAGGGGGAGGAGAAGCGACGCAAGTGGGTAGCTTTTCAGCGCCAGCTAGGCGCGGGAGGAGGAGAAGCGGTGGCTAGGCGCAGCCGCTCACCTGCGGGGCAGGGTGCGGAGGAGGGACCTCGGCTGAGCACTCACGGTGCGAGGAGCCAGGACGCGCCGGAGCCTCCAACGCGGGCAAGCTCGGGGCACTGCCCCTCCTTACCTTCGGCCAGGCGAACCCGAAGGGTGCAGCTCTTTGCTTTGACAGAGCGGCCCGGCGAAGGCGTGGAGAGCGGCAAGCAAGAGCGCCAGGCTGAGAAACTCGAGCCGGGAACAAAGAGGGGTCGGGCTGTGTGTGTGTCGGCTCGAGCTCCCCGCAGAAGCATTTGGGTCCGAGGCCCCATCTGTGACTCCCCGAGACCCCGCCGTACCCTCCACTGCAGATTCCCAGCGCTCGCCGGCACAAACTTTATTCTTGGCAAACTTCTCTTTCTCTTCCCTTCTCCTCCACCCCCACCACCTCCTCCTCCTCCTCCTCCTCCAGCAGATTAAATGCGCCTGGAGAAGGAAAACTGAAGCGGAAGGGAAGGAAATAAGAAGCTCTAAAACGGACATCTCAACCCGGGTGGCTCTTTAAATTTTTTTTTTAAACTCTCCAGGAAGTGGACATTTCGTTATTTTCTGATTCTCCTTGCACCTTCTCTGCTGGGGCAAACGGAGCCTTTTTGCCCAGCCTCCTTCCTTTCTCGGAAAACAAACTCCCAAATCGGCCACCGGGCAAGCTAGGGTGGAGAGAGAGGTTTGCGTAGAGACGCGCGGACGGACCCTTCTCTGCACTTGAGAGAGTCTTGCCTCCTACAGAACCGGTGTCCTCCGTGCGCAGACCCTGGAGACGCTGGGGGCGTGGGGTGGCCGCCGGGGCAGCCTAGCCTAGCGCGCGCCACGCCGCTCAGACGCCCCCAGAGGCGCCGGCTGCGGCGGCCTTAGCAGGCCGGTGCCCTTCGGCCTCGAGGGCGGGCGCCGGCGCCGATCTCCGCGGAGCGAGAAGGCGCGGGCGGCTGCCGGGCTCCGGCACCGCCGCAGCTGCTCGGGCCGTGGGCCGCCGGCCCGGTTTCCGCCTGCTCCTCTCCCTCACGCATCCTTCCAGTTCTCCTTTTCCTCCTCCCTCTGTCGTTGACCCCCTGTCTTTCCTGCTGTCGCCTCGGGTGCTCCTCCAGCGGAGCGGAGATTCTAGAGTGGTCGGGATGCCCCAACTCTCCGGGGCCGGCGGCGGCGGCGGGGGAGACCCGGAACTCTGCGCCACCGACGAGATGATCCCTTTCAAAGATGAGGGCGATCCTCAGAAGGAGAAAATCTTCGCAGAAATCAGTCACCCCGAAGAGGAAGGCGACTTAGCCGACATCAAGTCCTCCTTGGTTAACGAGTCTGAAATCATCCCGGCCAGCAACGGACACGAGGTGAGCGGGCCGCTGCCCGGAGGTCCGAGAGGCGTGGCGGGTCCCGGGGAAGAGCGGAGAAGGAGGGAAGGCGCGGAAGAGCCTCGACTGACGGATCCCGAGGAGATCCCTCGTTTGCTGGGGTGGGGGTGGGGTGGGAGGGCTGGATGGGCCCCTGGTCAACATTCTTCCTGTGTGTGCCTGCGTGTGCGTGTGTGTGTCCTGGCGCGTGTGTTGGTGTCGGTGGGAGGTGGAGTGTGCAGGGAAGGTTATTCCGAGTGGATCAGTTCTGAGGTTCGAAGACTAAATTGTTGGTTTGTGGGTAGGAGAAGCTGCCCTTAGCCCATAACGTTTCGCCTGAGGACTTTTTAGTGGGGTTGAGAGGGTGCGACGCATTAAAGCCAGGATGTCTTAACAACACCGAGAAGTTCTTCCGTGGAACGGAAAACAAAGTGCACCCGCTATCTCTCGCGGTAGATGTCTCTGCAGAAGTGCGTTAAACCACCAGAGGCTTAGGTAGAGATGAGCAGAGCCGCTGGCTGAGAGGAAGGGGAGGCGGGCGTGGGCCGGGGACAGGCGGGGCGGTCCCAACCGCCGCGGAGCGGGGATCGCGCGGAGCCGGCTGGCCCAGGGGGCGCGCGCCTGTGTCTCTGCGGCTGCCGGGGTCCCAGCGCCTCGGCCGGCTTCTGGGAACCGTGGGCGCACCAAGCCGAGCCACCCTTCCCCCCGGGCGTGGTGCGGGGGGGGGGGGTGGCTCCCGGTACAGCCAGCAACGCTCGTTTTCTCCAAACCCTGCAAAGTAAAAAAGCGCTTATATTTGGGGTAAGTGTGGGCCCGGATCGGGCCTTAAATCTTTGTAGAAGAAAGGCGAGTCAGAGTGGAGATGTGGCGGAAGCCAGGGCACCCACTCAGGGGAGGGTGGAAAGCGCTTTATCTGATCTCCCGGCCCGCTGCGGGCGATAGCGCAGGTAACCCAAGTAGAGTAAATAGAGACACGTGCATGCCTGCGAGAGAAAGCGGCAAGCAGGACCCGGCGGAAGGGCTATTTCAGGCGGTGGAGAGTTTCAGAAAGGGAGGGGGGGGGTAAGGGGGTGGGTGGGCGGATGGACCCTGATACCCGACACTCCACTGGCCACCCTTGTTTAACAACTGGGAAGCGCTTTGGAGGAAATCCGGTAGAAAAGTCCTGACATTCAAACGATTTCACCAACGCTTTTTCCCTCCAAAGAATTGGAGGGTATACCCTTTTCCCTTAAATGGCATCCTTCTACCCCCAAAAAGAAAGCGTGTGGTTTTGGGGGCGGGACATTTTGGGTTTTAAACAACATGTTTAAGAACACCTCAGAGTTACCTTCTTTATACCAATGGCCGGGGTGAGTACGCATTTGGAAGGCTGGGGGCCTGGGTTCTAAGGAGATACACACGGCTGTTTGTTATCCCCGAATCTTTCATCCTAACCTGCCAATTTGGAGGGGGCCAAGGTGTGAGGGGTTAGGGTGCACCCACACTCACTTGAAAGGTTTGTGAATATGTGTTGGGGGGAGGAGGTTACCTGGAGGACAGTTGTCCAAGGAACCAAGTAACATCCAAAACACTTAGAGGCCAAACTCTTAAATTTGCAGAGCAGTCTCTTGTTCTTTCTGCTCATTTTGCTTGTCCTAACTTAGTCCATAAATGAATTTGCCACCCACTTCACATTTTCCGTTTTTACTCTGGAAGAAGTGTCCTGCAGCTTGAAGGGGAAGAACCGAGGGATTAGGGCTTTGTTAATCTTTGCCCAGGTATAAGTAGGCATGGGGCAGACCAGGGAAGATAGTGAATGGGTAATACCACTGATTTGCACGTGGTTGAATCTGGGTGGATGGTGGTTACCAGAACTGATATTAGCTGGGCTACCTTTTAGATGCTCAAATTTTCTCTCTTTAACCACAAAATAGTTTTGTTTTGTTTTTTTTGTCACCTTGGGCTCAGCCAGCCACAGTAGGTTATAAAGAGGGGGTCTCCTGCTGGGACTGGCTTGAGACAGTTGCCTTGAGACCCCTAAATGTGAGTGCCTAGTTTTTTATTTAAAATGTCTTTATAGTTGCAAAACGATATTTTTTCCCGACTTTAATCAGCTCTGATTGACCATGAACAGTGGTTTAAAGAAGCTAGCAAAATGATGAACCTCATTAAATCAGACTTCTATCATTCTAGGTACAGAAATAGCCTTGATACATTGTAGCAACCAGCACTCAGAGCAGCATGTGGATCTTTCTTAATTTTACTATACTGTTACTGGTTTTGTTATTATTATTTATGCTTTCTAGTCCTGGGTACATAATAATCACTCAAAAATATGTGTTGAAAAGAAAAAGCAAAAGGTTTTCAGGTTCTCAACCCTAGCCTACTCCTCTTAGATTGATAAAATAGGTAAATTGAGTTGCACCTGGTCCTCCTCCTTTGAATTACCAGCCGACACACACTTAGTCACAAACTCAAAGTTGATTTTCTTTCTTTCTGGGATGGGGATTCTTGCTGTTAGGTGGCCAGACAAGCGCAAACCTCTCAGGAGTCCTACCACGACAAGGCCAGAGAACATCCTGATGACGGTAAGACGCTAATTCAACTTCTCCCAAGTTTGTCACTTAATACGTGCAATTTGTGACTGACTATAAGTGTATTTGTGGTCTTTATTTGAGTCCAAGAAATGGAGACCAGATGTGATAAGAGTGTGCCCACTATTTTAACAAAATGGGAAAGAAGACCCAGGAAACTTACTGCCTATTTCTCATGTATATTTACATGATTTAAAAACTGTCTTTGAATGAGTTAGGGGCCTTTGGATTTTAGTTGGCTTCCAGATTCTATGTAGAAGAGGAAATATCTATAATAAGTTTTCCTCTTTTCCTTATTTTAACCCAAGTTCATGTTTGCTTAGACCTTTAGTATTTTTTTCTGCGTTGTTCCAGAATGACCGTCTACACCAATTTATTTTCCAACAGAATAGGTTCAAGTGAATTTTCATTTGTTAAATTGCTGTTTCTTAATGTAGTGAGAAGGCAGAGAGTAAATGCACAGACTAAATATGACTCAGTAAATCAATCTAATTTGTAAAAATATAAAACTTTATTCTTAAAATAGGAATTTTGTACATGGAAAATGACAGACTTTGTCCCTATACCTAATTCTTGCTCAAAACTTTAAAAATTGCATGTATTTTTTTAGATTGAACTAGAACTCTCTGTGACTTTAAAATAATCAAATAATCTGTAGGGTTTTCTTGTCAAATAGTCTGCATTTCTGTTCTCTTTATTTATAATTGGCTTGACCAGAATGAAGTGTTGATACATACAATATGTCAGCCAGGAAAAGAAGGAAAGGGAACTATAATACAGATTTCCTTCTGAGCTACAAAGTAGTTATACAGATTAAAGAGAAGAAAGGTACATATTAAACACACAAATTTCTTTGGCAGAATGGTGTAGTATGTAAAATTAAGTCTCTTGGAGTTAATCCTTCATAAATTTGGGTAGTTGCCAATATATACTAGATACAACTCTTTCCCTCAGTAAAATTTAGAAATTTTCTAGAAATCTAGAAGCACAGGTAGAATTTCTGAGTTTGCTGATAAGGTGGAGCATAACTTCAGGTGTGTAAATACTTATGTGTGTGTGTATAGCTAGATGGCCTAATATGTTTATAATACGGCTTTAGGTTTGTGTGTGTTCTTTCATGTGTCTGTATTTCTTGGTCCAGCTTGTTAGTTTTAGAACAAATTAAGTTAGATGAATAACACTTACTTTTGTAAAAACACTAGTCAGTAGTGGAAGTAAATTGAACCACATGTTTTTAAAACATGTGTTTCACTGCTAAGCCATTTAAGAGAATAAATATTGTCAATCTAAAATAGAGCATAATTCAGTTATAGTATTTTGTAAACAAATCTTTTATGTAAGGTCTGATTAGATTTTCAGATGAAAAATACGGTGATATAAATAAAAAGGAACTCAATGCATCATTGATTGTTATTTGAATTCTCCCAGGAAAGCATCCAGATGGAGGCCTCTACAATAAGGGGCCCTCCTACTCAAGTTATTCCGGGTACATAATGATGCCAAATATGAATAATGACCCATACATGTCAAATGGATCTCTTTCTCCACCCATCCCAAGAACAGTGAGTAACACACTGATGTTGGCAAATTATTTTCAGAAATGCAAGTTAATTTGTATTTTTGCAAAATAGTTGTTTTTTAAAACATATCGGAAATAGTTTCATTATATGTGACCAGTCATTACTAAACAAGACCTACTGTGAGGAATGGCTGCCTTAAAAGAGTGCTACCTTTGATGTCTTATACTTGGGACTTAGCTTTTGGCTTATTGGTTCAAATAAATAAATAACAGATTGCCAGTTATCATGAAATCAAATAAAGTTAAATCAACAAATTTATGCTCTTATGAGTATTGTGCTGTTGATGCTGGTGAGAGGAAAAAATTGATTTAATTTTTCAGTTACCTAAGTACTGTATAGCTTTCACTGCTCACAAGTTATCTAGAATCAGAACTACTTGACCTCATCTGGGGCTGAATTTAGAATGTTACTTCAGCTTTTAAGACCCTGTCTTGTTTTATTGTATTACATGATGTTTTTTGAAAATCAGTTGCTGTGGGGGTGGGGCAGGCAGCACCTGGGTGGCTCAGTCAGTTAAGAGACTGAGTGTTGGTTTCATTTCAGGTCATGATCTCAGGGTCATGAGATGGAGCCCCAAGTCTGGGCTCTAGGCCTAGCACAGAATCTGCTTGGGACTCTCTCTCTCCCTTTCCCTCTGTCCCTCCCCTTGCTTTCTCTCTCTCTCTGTCTCTCTCACAAATAAATAAATCTTTTAAAAAAATCAGTTGAGGGGAGCTGGGGATGAGTTGTTTTTACTTTATTGTCAATTGTTTAGAAAATATCTCTTGAAGATAACCCTAATGAAAATTGTTCTTTTTATTTCATGGCTCAGTTAACTTTTAAAGTTCTAAAAATGCAGTGGCAACATAACTGCATCATTCAAATGTTTAGCACTGTGAAGAATTTCAGATATATTATTTGATGATATTTCTCTTTTGTTGGGAAGTGGAAGTATATAGTAGGAAGACGTCTAAAGGGTAACTTATGTAGTATGTGAATGTGATATGTACTGGTGATAGAGTTCTCTCTGACAGTCATCCCTCCTGTGGTAGTGATGGATTTTCACTGATATATATTTAACCCTGTTTCAGCCTTTTTCTCCTTCTACCACCTAACCCCCAATGAAGAACATGTATGTCTGTAGGGTCTTGGGGATTAGGGTTTCAGTCTGACTGACCCCGTAGGGAGACAAATCCAGGATTGTGAGAATGGAACCTATGATCTTTGCCTTATTAGCCTAATGCTTATACTAAGTGACAAAAAAAAAAAAAGTCACAAACATCTGGGGAAAGTACTATGTTAATACCTCAGTGAATCTAAATTTAGATCCCTAAAAGATTCACCAAAGTAGCAGAGAGGACTTAATTATGAACAAGAGGATTTGTGTGATTATTTGTAGTCTTCAGTTGTTAGAATGATAGGCACATGAAATATAGCCACTTTATGTGAGCACTAAGATTTAGAAGTTCCTGTAATTATTTTTCCATAAATTTCAAAAAGATATTTGAACTTTCAAGTAGGGAATGAGATAGTTCTGATTTTCATATAGTAGTTAAAATGATGATCTTGGAGATCTTACCACTGTTGTTATAGGAAATACCATTTTCACATTTCATTTTAAAAGGCTTTTCAGATATTTAATATTTCAGATATTTAATGATAGAGATATCTGTGGGGTGCATATGAATCTCCTGCCTAAAAACTAATTAACTAATTAAAGCGAATACAGTTTAATATTTAGGGATCACCCCCCAAATAAATGCTTCTGAGTTTTAAAGTTTGTAGATTTTTATATTTGTTGAACATATCAGATACCTTTATAGTTGGGCTATTTTGTTGTTTTTTTTTTTCTTAATGGTGAGGAGGAAAATATGTTTTAGATAAGGAATAATTGAAGATTTCTGTTGAAAGACTTTTGAGAACAACAAATAATATTTCTGACAAATCTTAGTCTCTGACTTGGTAACAATAGAAAATAACCCCTAAAACAATCCTTTTTTTTTTTTTTTAAGATTTTAATTAATTTATTTATTTGAGGGAGAGAGAGCCTGAGAGGGGAGAAGGTCAGAGGGAGAAGCAGGCTCCCCATGAAGCTGGGAGCCCCATGCCCCATGCAGGACTCTGGGATCATGACCTGAGTGGAAGGCCAAGGCTGTTGCTTAACCAACTGAGCCATCCGCGGTCCACCCCTAAAACAATCTTAAACACTTTTCAGCTATAAACACAATAATAAGTATTTGTGGGATTTATTCCTTAGTTCAGCCACTTCTCCTTTCAAAGCAATAATTTATTAAAAGTCAATGTAATAAAAGTCTACCAGTATTCATATATTATCCTTAAGCATCTTGAAAATTAAGCATCTCTTTTTTAAATCAGCATTTTCTGCTTTAGGTCTCTCTAGTCACCTCCCCCAATACTAATCATTTTAAAATTCTGATAGAAGTTATTTATTGTTAGTACATATATTAAAATTTTGAGGTTGGTGAATTGAACAGTCATTCATTGTTTAGGAAAGATTTGTGGCCAGAATAAATGTTGGTGGTGTAGAGTGGAGGAAAGGGGTATGATCAGAGAGCAGTTACCTTAACCCTGTTATCTGCTGCTTTGGTTTATTCTGTTACATTTTAGGACATATTTATTTTAGGCATATTTTCTTGTGATATTCTGCAGTTTGCACAATTACGGAAGCTTTTCAGTTTTTAACCACAAGGTTATGTCCATTTTTCTTTTTAAGGGTCCAACTGAAGTGAGTGGCAGTCTTTGGTTTTTAATACCTAACAGCTGTTTTTAATGTGTCTGAGATCCAACACTTCAACCGGAAGGCAGCCTCTCTTATTCACCCTTACTTACCATGCTTGTGCCTTCTTTGCTCTTTAACTCTGTCCTTAGCAGGACTTAGTGTTAACTGACAACCTCAGTGATTAAGTTTTCCTTTAGGGTGTCAGGAGCGGCGTGACCATTTGTGTTTGAGCTTAAGGTGGGAGCAGCCAGGAGGAATCCTTGTTAAATTTGCATTACAAACAACTGCTTGTTTACTGCATCTGCTGCCTGCAGGTGTTAGAACTAGAAAAACATCTGGGGGTGGGGGAGGGGCCTGACAGCCCCCTTTCTCACAAAGAATCTTCCATTTGTATGTAACTGTATATAAATTCAGCTATATGCAGCTAGGGCCACTTGGCATGCACAAAAATGTTTCTGTTGGTAGCTCACTTTAACAATTCTACATGCTTTTGCTCTGCTTTAGACAAACACTGACGTACGTATGCTTGCACAGCTTTTACCTGTAACCTAAGTACAGTATTATCTACTCCAGAGAACCGAAAGACCTTTGCCAATCCAGCTTTTTTTCCTCCAGAAGGGAAATTTTAGTTGGCTAATTACATCCTTCAGAACTGGAATTCTTAGAGGTGTGTTTATACCAGAAATCTTTTGAGTGCCTCACAGAATTTTAAATAAGAATTCTTAGTTCAGATAAAGCAGGCCCAACAAGAAAGCACCTGTAATCGTAACACATTTGGTGTCAGGTCCTAAAGCACAGTGAACCTTGGCTTGAGTTGGTTATTTTCATAGAGAGTAAGAAGATGCCGAAGCTTGTTAAATATTTCAGAACAAGGACCCCAGAGAATTTATTAAAAGCATACCCCCAAGCCTTTCTTTCTGTGAGTCTTATTTATGGCAGTCCCTGTAGGCCAATGGTAAAGTATGAAAAGAAAAAAAATAGTTTGTTACCTCCAGTGGGTCCTGGCACTTGGGTGCCTGAATACCGTGTGAGCAGGAAGTTTGTCGGGCTTCAACACAGTGAAAGTTCCCACTGGCCTAATACGCTGTGGTTATTAATCTTAGGTGTCAAACTTACATCTGTCCTTTAGGCAACCCGAGTTTTTAACACCTCTGAAGAGAAATATCTCATTTCTCTTCCGACGCTCAGGGAGGGCAGAGCAGCAGCCTCCATGCAGGAAGCTACAGCAAACGTCCTAGCTGGGTCACTGAGACCGCAGTTAACACCTGGTCAGCACCCTGCTGCTGACTTCATTGTGTTTGTTTCTTTGTGCTCTTTCTGAGGATGGGTTTTTAGGTGAGAGAGGAAGATTCTTGTATTTCATCTTTCCTTTTCCCCTTATTTTTAGTAGACGTTGCTCTTAAGATGTTTCAGGGCATCTTTTTTCATTATTTTGAGCATCTCAGTTCTACTGTATGATTTTTACCTTAATGGAATCATCATTTTGATTTCTGACGAACAGAATTGTACCTGTTATGACTTTGTCTGAACCTACTCCCATGTTTATATTTGCTTACAGAGAGCTTAAATTTGATTTCTGTCGTTGTCACATCTCGAATTAGAAACTAAGTACGCTTACGCTTATCAGTAAGCTTATTTTTATACCACTGTCCATCACATTGCTGCATAGCTTTGAAAATACAGAAACAATTCAAGAGTAGAGGGAGACTATGGCTTATATTTTAAGCAAGATTTTTAAGATGGAGTGTGTTCACCTTACTGCAAAAAGGTACTTAATTTGACTTAGTGATACATTATTTTAAAATTTCTAAGTTGTATACTTCCTGAAGCTAAGTATATTAAATTTTCCTCTTTACCCCAAGTGCAGGAGAAGCTAAATTTTAGAAAGTATGTTTTATCTCACATTTGAATGTGGATATCAGGAGATGTGTGGGGAAATTCCTTAGGGCCCTCAAACTCTTCTGTTTGATTCATTTTTAATTGTGCTACTATAAAGCTGGGAAGAATCTCAGTCAGAATAATTGGAAGCTCTTGCCACCCCTCCTCCCCCAACTCCGTATATCTTAGATATCTCATGACCAAATGGTTTGCTTGCTCGTGTGTCCCAGGGAACCATATTACCTGCATATGACCTTTCAGGAGCTAATACTCTACTTGCATGACTTGTGCTGCCAAATTATGATCATTATTCAGCTCTTTATTTATTTTTTTTTTTTGAAATAACTCTAGAAATTTCTTGTTCATTCATAAAAACATGAGAATAACCCAGTTTCACGGAAACAAGACCATTGAGCCAACCTGCAGAAAATCTTACTTTTTGAAGTACCCCTCTCCCTGCCCCATACAGGTCTTGAACTTGCTCTCATCAACCCCACTATTTTCATCCAGTCTCTCCTGTGGTCAAAGACTCCTGTGATTCAACAGGACAGAGATAGAACCTCACAAATGGGTTCATCTGGACTTGAACTGGTAGCCTCACATGTATTCTTTCATAATATCAGTTGAGGAAAATTTCCAGCTTTTGAGTCTTGTTTTGTTGTCGTATCTGTGTTTAGTCCTGTTAGTTCTTTAAGCAGAACCATTTTTGGTTTATATGTGACTGACATTTCTTTAGTGAGATCATTCCATTCCTGTCTGATTCCTTTGTTCCTCACTTATGTATTATAGACATGATTGGAATTTTATAAAACTGGTTTCCCTTTGATTTCAAGAGAGACTCAGCATTTAAAGAGAAAACAGGCCAGCACTGTCCGTAGGTTAGCAGAAAAGCACATGTTTTATTCCTAGGCAAAAGTAGACCTCAGCATTACATGTGCTACTGTCATGGGAGTAAGGTTTATTAAAAAGAAGATATTCATTTAAAACTTGTGTATCTTTAAAATTATTACTTAGGGGGCACCTGGGTGGCTTAGTTGATTAACCGACCTACTCTTGATCTCAGCTCAGGTCTTGATCTCAGAGTCATGAGTTCAAGTCCTGGGCTACTAAAATAAAATAAAATAAAATAAAAAATAAAATAATTACTTAAGTGATTATGCCAAGCTCAGAGAGTTTAGAAACTCTCTGAGGTTTAGAAACCTAATACTGTAGTAATCAAGAGATTTGTACTGCTTTGTACTGTTCTGATGGGTCCTTAGTCATTTGGAAAAGACAGCCTTTGGACTTTGTTTAAATAATTAAAAAAATATATCTCAGATCATGATTACTTTTTCAGTATTAATTATGACCAAATTAAGGCACAGTATAAGACCTGTAGACTTTGCTACAAGCTCGTAAGTCATTTTAGGCATATGAATGATTCAATCTTCGCAAAATTTGGAGATGCAAAGCCAGAAAACCGAGAGACCAACCACAAAGGTTGGGTGGGATATAGGGGTAGACAGGTAGGGGCATTAAATACACTGAAGGGGCGAGTGGGGAGTTGAGTAGAGGATGAATTGGAAATAGGGATTGCTAATTCCAGAGATACGCTAATGTAGCCAAGCTACCCAGTACTATTTGCAGAGTATTTAACAGGATGTTCAGGGGATTTTAAAATCTCTGTGAAATGACACATTTATACACAATACCTACTCTAGCTAAATTTGTAAACCTGCTGAAATTAACTGCTTGCTGTATGTAGATCAGTCACAAAGCTCATTGAGAATTCGTGTGGGGAACATTACAAGGGCATTAGAGAGCAAACAAGAATTTTGCTTACCTGTCCCATTTTTCCCATTTTAGGAGAAATATGACTGGAAGAGATATACATCACAAAGAGGCTAGAAATGCCTTTTATTTTTGCAGCTAAATAGGGGCAAGTAGACTCTAAAAAACTTTTGATTGTTGGCCATTGTTTCTAGTTATGCTCACAAATAATTGTGTATGAAACTTGATAGTTCTTTAGAATCAAGTTTTGATCTTCATCACAGTAATTTGTTGCTGATGTTATGTTCACTTTAAGAAAGAGGCCTATTGGGGCGCCTGGGTGGCTCAGTGAGTTAAAGCCTTTGCTTTCTGCTCAGGTCATGATCTCAGGGTCTGGGGATCAAGCCAGCAGGGGGTCTGCTTCCTTCTCTCTCTCTGCCTGCCTCTCTGCCTACTTGTGATCTCTGTCAAATAAATAAATAAAATTAAAAAAAAAAAAAGAAGAAAGAGGCCTATTGCTTTTTTACTCAACATAAAGAAAGGTTGCACAGAGGGGTAAAGGGAAAGCTCTGTAATATAAAAAGAGGAGTGGCTGTGGTGTAGCTTTAATTTTCCTTTATTATTGTCAACTTTTGAATGAAGCAGTTACGAAAACAAAACCAAACCCTTTTTTAAAAGTAAGCTTCACACTATACAGGGCTTGAATTCAAGACCCTGAGATCAAGATCTGAGCTGAGATCAAGAGTCAGACGCTCACCCGACTGAGCCATCCAAGTGCCCCCCCCAAAATAAATTTTTAAGTGCTGACATACTAAAGTACTCTTAGAAGTCCTTTTTTTTTTCAGTCCTGAAAAATTTTACAGTAAAACCTATCAACTATTGGTCATAGTTGATCATGTGGTCCGTTAATCAGGGACTACTGATGAATTACAACATAGTTTCATTCCGCCTAGCACAGAATAGACACTTTATTAGATTTGCTGAGTAAAAAATGTACTAGAAATTTTTCATGTATGTTTTTTGGATATTTCCAAGTGATCTGTCTTTATCAAACCAAATGCTATGTGAAAAGCAAAATCTGACAGTGTCTACTAAATAATCCTTAGTATTTTACTATTTTACTTTTTCTCTGGTTTGTTGCATCAGTGAAAAGAGAGAACACATTAGACAAGAGTCTTTAACAAGAAAGTCAAAGTTGCTCCTTACAGACTGTTAAGTTTCCAAGTAACAGGTAAAAACAGTCAGCCAGGAGCTTGCTGCAATAATGAAAAAAGAATGGGACTGGACCCTCATATGAGGAATATGAGGACAGGTCATAAGAAGCACTTTCTTCCTTAGTTCTAGAAACCTGATTGAAGAAAAGGAGGTGATAGAAACACTTTCTTCCCAAGGGTGCTTGAGAAGCAAATGTAATAGTAATAAAAAGAAAACCACCTTCAATTATGTTTTAGTATCATATGGTTAATGCTTTTCAGTTTATTTTTTTCTTTTCCAGATAGAAAGGACTTTTTTTTTTTTTTTCAGTAAAACTTGAAGTATTAAAAACTTCTGTGTGTTCTTTCTAAATAGATGTAGCAATATCAGTGCTGAATTTTCTAGGCCAGGGTGTACTATGAATTGTGTCGTCTGCTGTGTTTAAGTCCTGGGCAGGAGGAGGTAGGCAGTTCCCTGTGAAGGGGAGCCTGTGGAGAAGAGCAGTACTGGGTGAAATGTCAGAGACCTGGGGACTAGTCCCAAGGTCCATCATTCTTCCTCAAAGCTGTGGAGAGGTGTTTAGCTTTTCCTCATTTATGATGAGGAAACAAAGATGGCCTGTTAATAGCTTGCTTGCATATTTTACATGTTTGATGCTATATTCAGATGGCACAGAGCCTGTCAAAGTACTCCATTTTCTTAGGGAGCAAAGCACAAGTGTCAGGTGGTGTGAGGCAATGTGCGGCCCCCACCTGGTGGGAATTGTGTAGCTACAGGAGGTGTTTGGCTATACCCAGGAAGCTACTGAGGAAGGGAAGAAGGCTTTGGGTTTTACTGTGCCATCATGCTGACCTGGAATTTGGACGCTGTATGAAGGCCTTACATTCACCTTGAGAAAATACTTGCACAAATAAGTCATTACGTCCTATATAGAGGTGGCTTTCTTCTCTCAGGCTCCTTTTTCTCTCCAGTCATGTTAAGAGACCTGATTTTTCTCTTTATCGCCATAGGGAATGAGATGTGTGAAGGAACAGATTTCTAAATCTCCTATTTGTGAAAAATCTCTTGTCATTCTAATAAACTTGATATGAAATTGCCAGATAACTTTGAACTCCTTGGCTGGAGGTAAGAATACTTTTTTTGGTTAGGAGACTTTTCTCCTTAATCCTTTAGGAGCCAAGTCTCTTCTCTCCACTGCAAAAGTTATATAGACAGGAGTTCCAAGAGTCATGTGAACATAGAGGATGACAGGCAAGTATTCCCCAACCCCTCTTTGAATTTTCTTCTAAGTTAAATCTTTCCAGCTTTCCTGGCACCTACAAGGACCAGGTCCAGGGGGTATGTTGGCCCAGCAGTAAGGAGAAATCAGTGGTTTCCTAGCCCTGTGGAAAATTCCAGCTTCCATCCTTTCAAGACTTTACTTTTTCTTTCAATAAAACCCGGTGAATGTTAAATATATTTTAATGTGGAATCAGCTTTCTTGGCAAAGAATTCTTCCATTTTTAACAGTATGTATTATATCTCATAATAATTATGATCACATATCATCTTGATGCACTGGTTCAGATGACTTGGATCATGAAGGAGGTACTGTAATCTTAAGTGTGTTAGACTTTGTCTTTGACTCCAACAATTAGATTTTTTAAAAATCTGGAATAAACCTAAAAGTACTGAAGTAAAAAATTGTTTACTGTTTACTGTAATTGGGCTAACCAGTTAGCTAGCTTAGCAGGGTTGGGAAAATAATTAAGTCTCTGAAACATTGCTTGAATTGGCTTTTGCTCATTTGTGTATATGCATTAAAACTCAAGATTTTGTTTTTTTGAAAGGGAAAACAACTACCTTTTTTTAAGAAACTACTACTTGGAGCTAGATACTGTTCCTTAATTTAATCTTTTTTTTTTTTTTTTAAGATTTTATTTATTTATTTGACAGAGAGAGTGAGCACAGGCAGACAGAGTGGCAGGCAGAGGCAGAGGGAGAAGCAGGCTCCCTACAGAGCAAGGAGCCCGATGTGGGACTCGATCCCAGGACGCTGGGATCATGACCTGAGA
>ML099000.1:30617-52231 GCA_003697995.1 Taxidea taxus jeffersonii
GGAGCCCGATGTGGGACTCGATCCCAGGACGCTGGGATCATGACCTGAGCCAAAGGCAGCTGCTCAACCAACTGAGCCACCCAAACTGTGGGTGAGTTTTATAGTCCCCGTGTTGGAGATAAGAGGCCATCCTCGGGGACAGCAGTAACCTGCCTCAGTTTAATAAGTTGTAGAGTTAGTGCCCTTCCTTAAGGTATATTTTCGTTAAAAATAACCACATTTGCCATTCAGAACATAAAACACTTATTAAATGAATCATAATATTGATTAAAATGTAAAACAGAAAAATAGTTGTTATTTTGATGATTTTGTTGGAAATTTCAGTAATATTTAACTATTTTTAGTGAAAATAGAATACTTTTATTTAAAAAAAGTAATATATGGCTACTAGAAAAATTAGAAAACTCAGATAAGCAAGAGGAACAACTGCTAGAGATGATCACTCCTAAAACTAGCTATGTAGCCTTTTAGGCCTCTTCCCATGAGTGTACAGAAATATACATAAGTATGTATTTTATACATTCATAGCAATGGGAACATAGTATACCATTACATAACTTGCTTTTTTCCCACCAAGATATTCTTTTGTAACATCATTTTTAGTTATTGCCTAATTTATATAATCAGTCTTTTATTGAAGACAGTCAGATGAAGTCACATTTTTCCCTGTCTTAGGCAACATTGTGATGAAATCCATATTTTTTAACTAAATCTTTGCACAAATTCTATTTCCTTGAAATAAATTGCTAGTAGAATTTGCAGAGTGAACGATAGTGAATGCACCTTATTTTTAAGTTGGGATTAACCCAACATTGCAGTTTAACCTTTAAAAAAAATGCATTTATTTAAAGGCATTGTTTAAAAGTATGTACTTGATTATGTTCAAGTTTGGTTATGGTTGGTGTTTTGTTTTTTTTTTTTAAAGATTTTATTTATTTAACAGAGATTACAAGTAGGCGGAGAGGCAGGCAGAGAGAGGGAGGGGGAAGCAGGCTCCCTGCTGAGCAGAGAGCCTGATGCGGGGCTCAATCCCAGGACCCTGGGATCATGACCTGAGCCGAAAGCAGAGGCTTTAACCCACTGAGCCACCCAGGTGCCCCGGTTATGGTTGGTGTTTTAAGGCTGATAATTTTCATGCCTCTGGTCAAGAATTGGTCCAGTACTAGTGAAGAAGTCAGACAGATGGAGAGCAGAGTATCAGTTTTTTCATTAAGGCTGGATTGGAGAATGTGGCTTGAACCATGACATGAATTTGAACTCCCTTTGACTTCCCCAAAATGAACACATCACTAAGCCAGAGATTTCCCAACAGAGGCAGGGAGCTCACCTCCTGTAGAACTGGAGGTGAGGGACGCCTGGGTGGCTCAGTTGGTTAAGCCACTGCCTTCCGCTCAGGTCATGAGCCTGGAGTTCCCAGATGGAGTTCCACATCATGCTCTCAGCTCCACGGGGAGTCTGCTTCTCCCTCTGACCTTCTCTCCTTTCATGTGCTCTCTCTCCTCTCTCTCTCTCTCTCTCAAATAAATAAATAAAATCTTAAAAAAAAAAAAAAGAAGAAGAACTGGAGGTGAGAACAAATCCATGCTTGGGCAAGCTGGCCCCCAAAGAGAGAACAAAGAATCAGTCTGTCCTAGCTCATTTTCGTCTCCAAATCACCAGAGATGGGTGGCTCTCCTTTGTGGAGAGTGAATGAGGGGAGGGGAGAGGAAAAGACTACAGCAGCTGCCCAGAGACCAGAAGTTCCTACTTTATTGGCTAAGCTAGGAAGGAGGGAAGAAGGACAGAGTGGGTATCCCCTTAGTCATCATCCTTGAGAGACTGATCAGACTGTGGGCCAGAGACTGTAATGGTAACATATATACACACATGTGATGGGAGTTGCTGCAGAGTGCTGCTGGTGGAGTTGGAAGGTCTAGATCCCAGCGCTCTGTACTGACTCACTGTGTGTTCCTCAGCCAGTTACTTACTCTTTCTGGACCTTGGTTTCCTCACCTACAACATAGATTGCCACCTGTTCTACTCGCAGAAATATACAGTACTCTGTGTTAGTGGTGGTGTTTCTAGAATAGGGACTGACTGCATCAGAATTACTAGTGTTCTTGTTAAAAAGGCGGATACCTGGGCCCCTCTGCAGGTGCCCTGAACCAGAAGCTGCAGGCAGGTCATGCATGTGCACTTTTAACATGCTACTTTATTGGTTCTCACCTTAAGTACGTTTTGGAAAAACACTAACCCTGTAGATGCTTAATAATTTAACTGGGTTTCGGAATACCTAAGTAACTTGATCTCAAACCAGGAAAGCAGTAGAGCCCTCTGGGTACTTCAGCCCCAGAGCTCTCATTCTCTCCGCTCAGCCCTATCCAGCCCTGTTGTACATAGAGACCGCTGTCACTCAGTTCACTTCTAGTCAGCTCAGATTTCCTCCTCTAGTGCTCTGTTCTATTGGCTACAGAGTAAAACCCACATTCCTTAGCATTACTTTCAAAGCTTTCCACAGTATGGAACCATCTACCTTTCAAGGCTTGTCTCCTCACCGCCTTACCCTGCAGCTTAGCGTTCAGCTCCATTTCCAGACCTGCACCCTAGACCCTTTCCCAAATCCCCATCTTCACTTTCTTGCCTTGGCCTCCCTGAAATGCCCTGCTCCCTCTTCCCTGCCAGCACAATCTTGTTAATCCTGAAAGGTCCAGGCTAAAAGGTACCTCCTTCTTGAAGCCCCTCCTGATTCTACCACCAGATAAAACTAAGTGCTGTCTCCTGAGGGTTCCCACAGGACTTTCCTGTTACCATGTGTTACAGTAGTTGGTTGTCTCTGTGTCTGTATTTCTCACTAAGCTGTTAGTCCCTTTAGAATAGGGCGCATGTTTTATTCGTCTCTATTACCCAGAACCTGTTATATTCCCTGGCATAGAGCAGGCTACTTCCCAGATGTTGGTGGAATTAATTCAGAAAATTTTAATTTTAACCGATACTGGGCAATAATATCAGATGTCATTCCATATTTAAATGGAGACTCTTAAAAAAAATAAGCTCATACATATCACAAAGCTGAAATTGTACTTAGAAATTATCTGAGCATTCAGCATGGAGTTCATGGACTAAGCATGAGCTATCAGTTTTGAGTACATCCTACATAGGAACTGTTCTAAGTACTTTGTATGTATTTGCTCACTTCATCCTCAGAATAACCTGATAATATCCCTAATATCCTAATTTTACAAATGAGACTGGGGCATAAAGAGCATTGAGAAACTGAGGCATAGAGGCCATAGAAAGGATTAAGGACCACTGTAAAACAGATCAAGAAGTAGGAGGTCAAATAAAATAGGTCATTGTTCCAAGCATACAGCTAGTAAGCAGTGGTACCATAATTGAGGCCCAGGGCTTGACTCCTACTGCGGGGTGCCTTCTGCACCTTCAGTGTCTTACTGTCATCACTGCCACTGGCCTACGGAAGATGCCCGGTAACCATTGCAATCAGTCAGCTTCTCTTCAGTGAGATGTAGCTGATTCTTATAAAGGTTTTGAGTATAAATGAAATAGTATGTGAAATTATATATTTCTTTATGTTTGGTAGAAATAGCTGCTGTGCTAATGGGGACTATGGAGTTCAAAAGCAAATCAGTTAGATGCCCAGGGAGGGATATGTATAAAAGATGAGGGGACAGCATTAGTGGAAATAATGAATTTAGAAAGAGGAGCAAGTTTCAGGACAGACATATTCATGAGTTTGGCTAAAGGATCATTCTGTATTTCTCTTTCATGCTAAGGAAAGAAATTAACCAATATCTGGAACCAAACATTTTATATTATGGCCATCATTTTGGTCCGTGATTGATTTTTTTTTTTAAAGATTTATTTATTTCACAGAAAGAGAGCTTGCAGTGGTGAGAGGGGCAGAGGGGGAGGGAGAGAGAATCTCACACAGACTCCAAGCTGAGTGCTGAGCCCGATGTGGGGCTTGAAGCCAGGACCCCGGGATCATGACCTAAGCTGAAATCAAGAGATGGACACCTAACCCACTGTGCCACCCAAGCACCCCTTGATCCATGACTTGTTTAAATCAGCAGTGCCTCACAAAATCATTTCATATACTCTGAAGCTGCCTGGATTTTGACCAGAAGCCTCTGTATGATTATGAAACACAGAACTGTATTTTGCCTAGAGATAGAGAGAGTCATAGTATCAATATACTAGTATTTGTGTATTATCTAATGAATGCATTTACATGCATTTTCCTTATTAAATCCTTGAATTGAATTTTACTGTTCTTTCCATGTTTCCAACAAAGAAACTGAGGCACAGAGAAGTTATTTGATTGCTGTAGTCCCAAGGTTTAGTAAGTGGTAGAACTTGGGATTCAAAGCCAGGTATCCCTGATTCAGGAGCCGGAACCCAATCCATAAATTAGTTCCTCTCTTGAAAAAGTATTGAGAAGAATCCTTAGTCAATGTCAGTAAACTACTTTGAGGATTAAAATGTCTGTTGTATGTGGGTTTTATTAAACAATGGAAATGGTTCAACTTTAGTGGTGGCTTAAATAACAGGTTCTCAGCATACTTAGAAATTGTCTTCTGTTTCATTAAACACATAACCATGTGATTGCTTTAATGTGTTCTTGAAAATTCCTGGGAAATATTTGTTCTTTGGGTGTATCAGACTCATTTTGATAAATGTCTAAATTTTATGGGAATCCTTATTGCTCACTTCTAGGGCCCAGTGTCCCCAAGTCTTAGGGACTAAATAGATTAATCCATAGCTGGGTGGCCAAAGGTTTTGTGACTCTTGGAATCTCTTTGATTAATGATGTTGCCTCTTTATTGCATAAGAACTGAGCATTTACAGGCAAAATTCTACTGCCAAAATGATCTTTGCACAATAAGCAATTAAAATGTGGTATGTGCTTCATTTTTAGGAGCTGTTAATGGTGATTTTTGTGATATGATGTTAGGTTAAGAGAAATTAGTTTAGAATTAACTGGAATGATGATCATTCCTGAGAAGTTGGAACAGTGGGTTTCCTTTAAAAGTGAAGAAACTTTTCTTACTATGGAGATAATAATTAGGAGTAATCTTTCTCTCAAAAAAAAGTCTTTTATTTTTTGGTTGTTTTTAAAAAAGTAATATTTTCTTCACAAAATTGTGGGAACTCATTAAAGAATAGAAAAATATATCTGTATTTCTATCATTCAGATATAATGGTCTAATTTTTATATGTGTATACACACACATATATTCATGTTTCTTTCCACATCTATACTTAGAATATAAGCATTTATATAGGGGTGTCTGGGTGACTCAGTCATTAAGCATCTTCCTTCAGCTCAGGTCATGATCTCAGGGTCCTGGGATTGAGCCCCGCATCAGGCTCCCTGCTCAGCAGGAAGCCTGCTTCTCTCTCTCCCACTTCCCCTGTTTGTGTTCCCTCTCTTGCTGTCTCTCTCTGTCAGATAAATAAATAAATGATAATTGGGGGGGGAATTCTTATAAATGGGCTCATAAGATTATTTTTTATTGTAATCATGTGCTCATCTTTTCATGTGAATAAATATAGGTTTGTATCAGTTGTTTTGGTTGGATACTATCCAGTTATAAGGATATTTCAATTTTTTTACTATATCGCCAGTTGTGGAAGTTAAAGTATTTTTTGTTTTAAACAATGCTAAAATGAAACCCTGTTAAAAATACACATAACTGGGGTGCCTGGGTGGCTCAGTGGCTTAAAGCCTCTGCCTTTGCTCAGGTCATGATCTCAGGGTCCTGGGATCGAGCCCTGCATCGGGCTCTCTGCTCAGTGGGGAGCCTGCTTCCCCCTCTCTCTCTGCCTGCCTCTCTGCCTACTTGTGATCTCTGTCAAATAAATAAATAAAGTCTTTAAAAAAAATACACATAACTGGGTGCCTGGGTGGCTCAATCCATTAAGCGTCTGCCTTCAGCTCATGTCATGATCCCAGGGTCCTGGGATTGAATCCCATGTCATGCTCCCCGCTCAGTGGGGAGTCTGCTCTCTCTACCCCTCTGCCCTCCTCTCTCTCTCACTCTCAAATAAATAAATAAAATCTTTAAAAAAAATACACATAACCTATAATCTACTTTTTATAGGTTATATGGATTTAAGTAGGTTTCTAAGGTTAGATTTTCTCTGGTTATATAGATTTAAATAGAAATCTAAATAGATTATAGATAAATAGGTATTTACATATTTATGTCTAAATATTTATATGGTTTACATGTTCATGTAAACTGCTTGTTCGTATCCTTATGGATTTATTGGAGCTTTTTATATATAAAGCATGTTAATCATTTTGATCAGCTATTCTTAAAATAATAATGGTTCAAAATAATTCACCAAAATTATGAATATTTTTCTTCGTAACAACACAATTAAGATCTACCTGCTGGTTGTGGTGTAAACAACTAACTACTTCATTAAAGAAAATGCTTTCCAGCATTAGCTTGGCTCATCTCTTGTATTTTATTTTAGGAAAGAAGAGGCTCGTAAAACTCTTTGTCCCTAGTAGAATGGTACAATAACCAGAAAGGACACTTTATCTCGTTTCACTGTTCAGAAGAAGATACCCATTGTTATACCGGTCTCAGTTGTCTCTGAACTAACCCTAAAATTTAGGGTTAAGCAAGTGTCCTGGTAGAATGAAGACAGACCCAGAGAACATTTATTTCAGGAATGATTTATCATTCAGCCTATAAATATTAATCGAAGGTACACTAATTTTGATGCTAATTTTGAAAGTCATTGTGCTGGGCCGTACCATGGATGAATGCCCATGAAGACGGTCAGCAGCCTTAGGGAGCTTTTGGTTTAAACGTAAACTTGTGCAGACGCCTCCAGCTTACCGTAGAGAGTGAGCAGGAGCTACGTGAAAGTACAGAGCCTGGGGTGCAGCTGAGGCCTAGACGAGCCAGGTCTGGAGGAGTGTGGGCTATTCTAGCCATTCCACACCACTGCCGTGTTTACAGTATGCCATTCTTTCTTTACCTGCTTGCAGTGCAAAGTGGCCCATTCCAAAGATGACAGTATTTGGTTACTTGTTTAAAAATGGTTGCTCGATAGCTCTGTTCCGGTCAGGACGGGAACGTTGCTTAATAAATACTTTTTAAATGAAAGGTCATGCTTCTTTTTTTTTTTTTTTAAGATTTTATTTATTTATTTGTTATAGAGAGAGAGAGCGAGCACAGGCAGACAGAGAGGCAGGCAGAGGCAGAGGGAGAAGCAGGCTCCCTGCCGAGTAAGGAGCCCGATGTGGCACTCAATCCCAGGACACTGGCTTCATGACCTGAGCCGAAGGCAGCTGCTTAACCAACTGAGCCACCCAGGCATCCCGAAAGGTCATGCTTCTTAAGTAACCTAGATAAAGAAGTATTTCTAGAGCATTTTATTTTTTAAATTTATTTTAAAAATAAACTTAGTTTAACATGTCCATCCTAAAACATTTTAAATGCAAAGGTTTATAAACATAGCTGCCAAGGGAACTGCTGGTGGTTGTCGAGAATGAAGGCTGGGGGTTAGACCTTCTTCTGTTTCACATTATTGATGCTGTGGCACTCTTTTGTTAGCACAGACACCAGAAACCTTCACTTGGAAGACATTTGCTCTGTGTGCTCTTTAACCATATTTTAAATAGTAATTGTCAGATTTGACTATAATTAGAATTAGGCAAAAGAATCTCATGAAGATAGACAAGTTCCCATTTATTTATATCATGTGGTGGCTTGAGCCCAAATCCCAAGATCAGCTGCTTGCTACGTATCTAATGGGAAAATTACTCTTAATTTTGTTTGTTTCCTTACTCACAGTTTGAAACATTGCATGATGGTTGCAAACACAACTTTGAAAATGATGTCACCTAGTTAACATAGGAAATATTTGGGCAAAATCCATAGTGGGGAATCACTACCTGCTAAGAATAAGGTGCTAAGATAGATCTGTGCAGGGGCGCCTGGGTGGCTCAGTGGGTTAAAGCCTCTGCCTTCGGCTCAGGTCAGGATCCCAGGGTCCTGGGATCAAGCCCCGCATCGGGCTCTCTGCTCAGCAGGAAGCCTGCTTCCCCCCTCTCTCTCTGCCTGCCTCTCTGCCTACTTGTGATCTCTGTCTGTCAAATAAATAATAAAGAAAATCTTTAAAAAAAAAAAAAGATAGATCTGTGCATTGTAGGCCTAAGGATGTTTGCTTTCATGCCTTATACGCCATTCAAATAATTCTAATCTAAAACCAAAGTTTTAATGCAAGATCATGTCAACTAGATTTTATGAAGGATTCTTATGTATCTAATTGGGGAAATTAGTCAGAGAATAAATTTTTCAAAAAGAAACGTTTCCTCCCAAGGTGGCTGGGTATCAGGAAAGAACAGAGGTCTCTGTGTAGTGGGAAGAGAAATAAGACCGTTAACCTACAAATGAGAAAACAGTTAATAATTCAGGGACATCTGAGATGTTTATTTTGTGTTTAATAGCTTTTTTTTTTTTAAGATGTTTTTCATTTAGGGGTGCCTGGGTGGCTCAGATGATTGAATGCCTGCCTTTGATTCAGGTCATGATCTCAGGGTCCAGGTATTGAGCCCCACATTGGGCTCCCTGCTCAGCAGGGAGTCTGTTTCTCCCTCAACCTATGCTGCTCCCCCTGCTTGTGCTCTCCTTCTCTGTCAAGGAAAATTTAAAAAGAAAAAAGAAAATCCTTAAAAAAGGGGAGAGATTTTTTTTTCATTTATTTATTTGACAAAGAGAGCTTTCGCACAAACAGGGAGCCGCAGGCAGAGGGAGAGGGAGAAGCAGGCTCCCGCTGAGTAGGGCCCTGAGATCATGACTTGAACCAGAGGCAGGCAGATGCTTAACTGATTGAGCCACCCAGTCACCCCGTTTAATACTTTTTGAATGACTCAATAATGTGTATGCAATGTGAAGTTTAAAAATACTTGGCTACCTGGAGGAAAATGAATTTTAGAAGACTTTTTTTTTTTTTAAGTTTTGTTGATAATTGCATGGTGGGGCAAAATTACTGATGTGGAGTTAGACAAGTCATTCACTAACTCTGTGTCTTTAAACATGTTCCTAATTTGTTCAAGCATAGTTTTCTTATCTGAAAGTGGTAATAACAAATTGTTGTGTGGACTAAAGGACTAAAGTCATGTGCTTTGCTGTTTTAAAAGCTCCCGGGCCTCTTGGTGCCAGACCTTTGAGCTGGATCAGAGAAGGAAACACATTTGCATTACTCTCTAGTTGTTTTATCAGTCCTGAAAGCATCAGTATCGACGTCAGAGCTTTGGGAAAGGAGATTTTTCTGCCATAGGAGTAAAGCAAAGTCTGATGGTATGAGAAAGGTAGAAAATTACTGCACTACTGCTTTTGCCTGGCCCTGGGCCGGGGGAGCATCTTGTGTGACAGTAACTTTCTGGGGCGCCAAACATGCAAACTTAATAATGAGGTGAGATCTGGACATATAACTTGAGTAAATCATTGGGTTGAACTGCTTACCATTATAGGGCTGCCTTCAGAGAAACAGCCGATACCTGTTTTTTGCTTTCTTCTCTTCTCACATCCCAACAGATTTCTAAATTCCTTACACACAGTTGTCATCCAGATGCTGCATTTTCATGAGTAAACATTTTGTTGTTTTAAAGTCACAAGGTACTTCTGTGGACAAGGAGAAAGCCACACAGTAGTTCTACTTGGGGAGATCACATCCAAGAGGTTTTTTCCCCTCAGCTTTTTTTTTTTTTTTTAAACTGGGGGAGGAGGAATTTATTTACTTTTTCAACAAACATTTATTCAGCGGTGACCTATTTTTAAAATGGCTTTATTGAGATATAACTCATGTTACCCTACAGTCCATCCATTTAAAGTGTACAGTTCTGTGGTTTTTAGTACATTCATGGATGTGTGCAACCATAACCACAGTCAGTTTTGGAACATTTTCTTCACCTCAGAGGGTAACCTACCCTTGAGCTTTCACCTCGTATTTCCCCATTCCCTCACTTCTACCCCAGATCTAAGCATCTTCTGATCTATTGTTTGTCTCAGTAGATTTACCTATTTGGGACATTTTATAAGAATGGAATCATAATATGTGGTCCTTCATAACTGACTTCTTTCACGTAGCTTACTATTTTCAAGGTTCACATGTGTTGTAGTATGTATCACTACCTCATTCCTTCTTCCTTCTGGCTTTTCATAGCTCTATGATCTTCCCTCTCTAAGGTTAGATCCTTTCCCTGATGCAGGTATAATTATCAGTGCAGTGGGAAAAGGAGTTGGTTTAGTCTATTTGGAGAGGAAGGAAAGTCAAAGTTAATTGATAATTCAAATATATAAATCAGTGGTGAGAATTTTTTTAATTGCATGTCCCTATCAGCTAAAGAAGTTGACCATTTTATAATTATTAATGGATTAAATACCCAAATTACATAGTTATCTACTAACTCGGATTACTGTATACCCTTAGGGCGATGTTTGTGGTCATTGATGGAAGCTGCAAATCCTTATATCAAATAAAATTGATAATTTCTCATTATTTTGGGCAGCTTCCTATTAGATATTACAGATTTTAGTTCTAATGCAAGCTCTTAAAGAGTTGGTATTAGAGGTAGGCTAACTGTTTGCCATTTTCTTGATGTTTGCTTGTGCTTGCATTATTGGCATTATTCTCAATCGCTTGGCACTCTTGTCTATCTGACATACAGAGCAAATGGGGGGTGGTTCCAGGGACAACCTGTAAATTAAATATTTTTGTAAAGCTTAAACTTTTCAGTATAAAAGCACGTATTAATGTTGTAGTGTTTTCTTCCCGTACCCCAGTGAATGATGCTGTGTGCTTATATAGTACACTAGGACCCACTGCTCTAGATGGATGGGGAAAGTAAACTGGAACTACATTCCTATTGTCCCAGTAAGATACTTCTGGCAGTCTGGCTGCTGTGTGTTTCATGTGAAGGTTTTTTTATGAGACCGGTAGATTATGCAGCACTATGAAAATTCTTCTCATTTTGCCCGGTTATGTCAGTTCTTTGCTATGTAGACTACTCGCAGACTCAGAATCACCTGGATTTGCTGCACTCCCAGCACTGGGCTGCAGCTGTGTATGACCCTGGTGTGGCCCAGCTAAATTACATCATTTGAGGTTGTGCTTCATGTTGACCTTGTGTTGTCTCCTGCTTCTCCTTCTCGTGGCCCTGCCCTCCAGCAGCTGTGTGGGAATTCTGTTTCCTTTCTTTCCCTAGATTAGATGTCTTTGCTAGGGTGTTTGCTATTTTAAAGCAAAAAGGCACTGTGTGTGCAAGTGATGAAACCGCTTGGAAAGAAAGCCCTGTGCTATCTGAGACAGTTCTCATGCCTGACAAGCAGGTTAAAAATTGGGCACTGTCCAAATCTTGACAAATTCTTATGGAGCTTGATGGCAGAACTCTTTGCTAGTCCCCACAGAGATCCGCTCGATAAGAAGATGGTCATTTGAGTTGGAGAAGACAGGAGGGCCATTTGAAACATCTCTTAGTGTTTAAGACTGTTTCCTCAGCCCAAGTTTGTGACCAGCTTTGTTCTTTGCTGAAGAAATATCCAAAGGAAATGGGCTTAAATTGTTGAAAGAATTTAGGTTGGGGGGCGCCTGGATGGCTCAGTGGGTTAGAGCCTCTGCCTTCAGCTCGGGTCATGATCTCAGGGTCCTGGGATCGAGCCCCACCTCGGGCTCTCTGCTCAGCAGGGAGCCTGCTTCCCCCTCTCTCTCTGCCTGTCTCTCTGCCTACTTGTGATCTCTCTGTCAAATAAATAAATAAAATCTTAAAAAAAAAAAGAATTTAGGTTGGAAGAATTACTTCAGAGGGAGGGATTAATAAACACTGGGATGGTTTATCAAAGAAAAGCATGGAATCTGATTATTTAAGGTTTGAAGAATAAACGTTTATTTGAATGAAGCGATTTAAGTGCCTCACCTGGAGGGATCCCAGCCCTTGCGCTGTGCCTGTTGGTCCTCTTTCTTACCCAGTTCCCCTCACCCCCCCAAGTCCTCATCTCTGAGGCAGTTTTATTTTCTTTTCACTAAGCAGCATATAAACCCTCCAGGTCCTCTAAAAGATTATACTCCTTCCTGAAGGGAAAAATAAATAGGCCAGCATATAGATTATGCTATATAACGAGTCTCCTGTGTATTATTAGAGTGTTGTCACCGCAATTCTCAATTATAGCAATTTTTGCTGAGGGGTAGTCTTAGGAGTGTGTGGGGCCCAGGGCTAGTGAGGCTTCTGAGAGTCCATGTGCTTTCTGTGTGTCTCTGCGTCACCGCGGTGGTGTCTGTCTTGAGGTTGGTAGCTGAGCACTTGGGGCTGCTGTATCACTTCATATGCAGTTCAAGTGACGTAAATTCAGTTTTCTGAGGAGAGTCTTAAAGAATACTGGACTCACTGGAAAGAACTGAGCAAAAGTGGAATTCTTGTTTGTGAGCAGGGGGCCTGGGTTCAGTTAACTTGCACTGTACTGACTTGCTTGGGTGTGAATGAAAAGCCTGGGATGCTTCCAGTGATTATTTTGCTTGTTACTTTGCTGGAGAAGGCTAATGATAGAATCATAAAAGAAAGGGGTTTTGCCTGATAATCTGAAATTAGATTGGGGCCTTGAGATATGGAAAATGTGATAAGCTTATTAGGAATGCAACTTAGAGAAAAATATTTAACAACTGGAATTTATTTCTCACATTTTCTGAAAATGATAAAATTAAGGAAAGACAGCATTTTTCTAAAAAAAAAATCTAGACCTTGGAATGTTATTATTTGTATTTTCTTGCTGAGTTTTGCTGCTGCAATTCTAAATTCATGTAGTTTGCACCTCTTCCTCCAAAAAACAAAAAAATGAATCCTAAATGAAACAGATATTGGAACTTTAGTGCAATAAACTGAGGTAGGCAAGCTGTTTAGAGTCTTCCAGGTCAGCACAGTTTCAGACAAATTTTTCAGAGAAAATGTACAGTTTGGTACCTGACAATCAGGCCTGTTGATTTAAAATCCTATCAAACAGACAAAGGCAGCTTTTGTTCACCAATTACTTGGTGTTTCAGAACTAAGAGATTTTGTACAAAATGAAGGAGGCAGTTTTTTCAGAGTCATTTCTTCGATGTCAGTGAATTTCAGAACTTCGTAGACTAGGACAAGTAAAAAACTGATAGTTCATTGACTAATATTTACATAGGCAATATTAAATCTTTGTGAAAAGGGATTTAATAAATGGGATGCATTTAATTTTGTAAATTCTTTAAAAATTCTTCTGCTTTCCCAATCTCTTCATCTTAAAGTCTTACCATTTATTAATTTGGAGTTTCCGAATAGAGCTACATATATTAATTGGGGCAGACATTTTCAAAAATAGCAATTTAAGTATCGGAATTGAAATATCAGAGTATTCTGATAGGTAGGGAGTGCAGATCACTTGACATATGTAGCACTATATGTAACCCTGGAGATGCAGTATAATGATATATGGTTGACCTGCTTGTTTTCTGTGATTTTAAATGCAGTAGTTGATATATTTACACAATGTGCTTAATAATAGCAATCAAAATGACTTCATTAGTTTTTTTTTTTTTTTAGAAATCAGAAATACCTTCACTCTTATTTGCTATTTTAATATAGTATACTATATATATATATAGTATACTGGCGTCGGCATATTTAGGTTATTGTATCCTTAAGAATTTTTCTGCCTTGTTTGGTGACTTCAGGTTTTGATTCAAATATCATGGCAGATTGAGTTGTGCTTGTGTGTCTGGAGCTGGAATTGAAAACCTCTTTTGACTTTTCCATTCTTTCCTCTCTTGTTTATAATGAATTATGCCTTTACAATTTCCCAAATAACCTGTGATTTATTACAAATGCAAATTTTAGCTCTGTTTATTTGAAAGGCCCCCCGCCCCGGGAGGGGCAGGGGGGAGGGGCCCTTCTTGAGCAGCAGCCCCAGTGGTTCACCTTGCATCAGGTGTCTGCAAAGTCTTCAGACTGAAAGCATGTTAAAGTCCCTTTCCCAATTGGAATCACTTACCCCATCATTTTCGTTTTACCCTTTAGGCTTGAAAAAGTGTGTATTTAACCATCAGTTCATTTTGTGTGGTCTGAGTTATAAAAATGCCCCTGCTGGTTTTTCCATATGAAAGACATGTTTTTCATTTGTGGAAACTTATATAATTTTTTTTTTGGGGGGCTGGCTTTCTTTTGTGCTGCTTTAAATTAAAAGCAAATGTACTTCCCTCCCCTTCATTCTTGCTTCCCCACCCCCATCTTTGCATGTTCCAATTACAGAGTTGTGAAAATAAGTCATCTTTCGGCTTTTGTTACTTTAAAACAGCTATCGGTGATGTCAGAGTCAATACTAAAAGCATTAAGAATGCTGGCAGAATGTAATGCAGCTGCAATCCAACATGATGCTGGAAATGGGGTTGAGAGCATAAAGGCTTTCCATATTCCCAGGGCGCACAACTGCTTGCGGCCTTGGCTTTGATCTCTTCAAAGGCTGCTGCCTCCTCCTAGATGGAGAGACTTGGCTGCCACTCGCATGCATTGAAAAAAGGCAGAGGTCTCTATTCAGGCAGAAATCAATCACTGTGCAGAAACAATTATGTGTAATTCAACCATCATGAAAACAGGACGAGATTACGGGTTTGTTACCTGAGTGACTGTGTGGAGACGGGGAGCAGAGAACACTGGAGTCCTGCTGACATGCCACATCTCGATGACAATTATAGACATATGAATGATGTCGCAGGCGGGGGAGGCATGATGACAAATGCTGGTCACGCTGTCCAGCAGAGCAGAAAATGAGGTTACAATTGGGAGATAATGTTTGCATATGTAACCATATTTCAGCAAGCTGAAAAACTTCAGGGAACAGACCCTCAAAAACTCTTGTGGGTATTTGTGTCTATATATACTAGCATTTGAATTTGATATTAGCTGAATTAAGGCAAAAATAATCCTAGTGATATGAGAATTATACTGGAAGAGAGAAAGTGAACTTCGGGTTAGTACATCTGCTAAGTTGGAGTATATCCTCCTGACACCAAATGGAAAATACCACCGAAGTTTCTACCCTCACATATGAGTCTTTCTAAACATCTTTTGGTTCAAAAGTAACGTTTTTGTCTCGAGTTCATTTTTCTGCCTCAAAAAGGCATTATGTTTTTTCATCTTGATTTAAGCCCTTTGGAAAAATGGTTTTGTCAGTTGTACTATCTTCCCTTGTTTTCAAATGTTATTTTTCTAAAGCAACCTTCTGAAATGGGTTGAAGTTTCCTTTCATTGTGCATAAAAGCAGGGCCTTTTTTCTAGGTAGGAAATAACTTTTTGCTTTAAGTAGAAGTATATTTAATCTTAGAGCCCTGGCACGCAAAGCTGTCGAGGCATTTATTTTTATTTTAACTTGCTCTTGTCACCTAACAAAGGCATAGGAGTAACCTCACACTTTGCCAGCTAGCCTGGCTTGGGGGGGGGTGGGGGCAGGCAAAATAAGATGAAAACCTAGATGGTTGATTATAAAATGGTATTGCTGCTGCTCAGCTTGCTACCCAGGCCCGGGTTTACCTTTTATGCTGCTCCAGCTTAGACATCAGAGGCGTGAGAGCTGCTTTGAGTTACAGATCTTCAAACAATAAGTCAAAACAAAAAATCAATCCCCTCCGGTCCCTGGGTGCAGTTATCGAAAGATAAAAGAGAAAAATAAAGTTATGCTAAAGCAGATAGAGGAAAGGAGCAGAGATGCCAAGGAAACTCGGAGGACAAGTGCAGAGTCGAAGTGGGCCTCATGTGAGCCAACATCAATGGATTTTTATCTTATCAAAAAGTTTTAGGGTTGCCAGTTCTTTTCAGACTGGATCCAGTCCGCTCCAGGGCTGCCTGGAGCATGGGCTTCAAGTTGCCCCCCGTTCCAAATAGATCCACATAGGAATTAGACTGCATTTCACTTAAGGTATAAAACTTGCCACAGACTTCAACAGTAAATTAGAGCTTTCAATAATCCCTCGATATTTTGAATATAAATTGAGGAGAGGGTTTTTTTTTTTTTTAATGTTTATTGAAAGCTGTAGATTTACATGAAAAGTAAGGCAAATCTCAATAGTGTTTGTTCTTCAAATTTTTAAGGAGAGCAGGAAAGCCCCCAGGAATTCTTTTTGAGGTAAGAAATCTGTGTTTTTCCTCTGTTTCTTGTCGGTAATGTCAGATATTTTTGGAGATTAACTTTAACTATATGTCTGAAACATTTTTGCTAGCATTTTGATATAATGAGCAGCGAGCATTCTTATGAATCCAAAGTTACAGAAAAAAACGGGGCAGGGGGGCTGTTTATGCTTTTAGATACCTGTCACTGTAAACATTTTTGAGATTATTCAAGATCTACTTCCTTCTTCCTTAATCAGCTACCCTAAAGGTCTTTCATGAAATGGCAGCTCAGCTTTCATTCTTACCCTTCCCTTAGCTTCTCCTTATTCTCCTCTCTGATCGGGTACCTGAGCTTCTGTCAAGGGAGGCCGGCTCCACTGCCGTCTCCCTAACCACTGTAGAGACTGGTTTGCCCCTTGCTGGATAATCAGTTTCCAGGTTTTAAGGGAGAAAGGGTAGTTAGCTTGGCATTGTAGAACTGGATACCCTGCTATTTAAAGAGACTTGTTTTATGTATAAACTACACTTAATCATTTGAGTAAAACCATCATAGCTTTCATTTGCATAGTTAGATGACTCACTGTTTTGAAAATTAAATAAACTCAAATGGAAAACAACCACACACGGCGGGTTGCAACTTTTATTTCCTAGTAGAGAGTTAATGAGCAGAAAGATGGCAGGGCCACTTCCACACATCTAAGGCTAAAATTTTTTTTGAACTATTAATGAGTGTACTTTATTATAAACATCGAAGCTTGGAGTATGTGCTGTAGGCCCTGAGAGAAGAAGTGGAATGAAGATTCTTTCTAGTTTCTTATAATTAAGCAATGGTAGAAAATCACAATCTGTATTTTTAGGCCTTTGTCCTCTGACTCTCCTTCAGGCTGGGTTCAGTTAGCATTTCCACTCCAGTCTCTCTCTATCATTTCCTATCTTTAATCCCTTCTTGTCATCCTTCCAGGCTCTTTAGAGGATGTAGTTAGAAGTGTCTTCATGTTTACATCCGAGGAAGGAAAGAAGGCAGAGGAGAAAAATGGGGCAAGGTGGTGAATGCCACACAGAGGTTCCATGCCCCAGCAAGCTCCGGTCTGGCCTTCGTGGAGGAACCTTTGAATTCCTAGCATCCCAACCCTACCTTCTGAACTCTTTTACTCTCATACAGCCAGCAGCAGCTGTGAGGGCTTGATTGGGAAGTGGGGTGGCCAGGGGGTGGGGGTGGGCAGCCTCCATAATCTCTAGCAGTAATATCCTTAACCACCCCAAATAAACATCTATGCTAAGTAAACCATTCTTCAGGATAGAACCTTTAAGCTCTTCTTCCAGCCAGATTGCTGTTTGTAAACCCCTTAGAGGGGAATGCAGATGCTAGGTGAACTGTTAGTCATATTCACCTGTGTGTGGATACCTGGCTGGAAGATGCGCTGTCGCCAGCTCCTGAATCTGACCGCCTGTACTTGAAGCCTAGGTTCACCGCTTCGTGGCTGTGGGACCTTAAGCACATATCTTAAGTATTGCAATCCTCCTTTCCTTATCCCTATAATGAGAGTAATAGTAGTAGCTACTGATGGGCTCTGTGGGAAGGCAATCCCAATGCAAAGCATACTTGACATTTAGGTGCTAATAAATGTTAACTCTTATTGTTATTGCTAGAACAGTCTGTTCCGCACAAAATTAAAACATTATTTGCATTTTCTTACTAACTTTGAAGATGTCCTGTCTTACCTATTTATGCACTTTTGATATTTGAATTTCTTCATGTCCCATTCCCGGAGTAGAGCCCAGGCTCTGGAGGGAAATGTTGAGTCCAGCCTGTTTTATCTAAGCCTGAGTTTCTATTGAAGATGCAAAAACAGAAGGTTTTGGTGTGGTGGTCTTAAGGGCTGTATGATTGTGGGAGAAAATATATGGTTAATAATTCCTTAAACTCTAGGTTTTAGTAATTTGGAATTTAGAGAAAATTTTTAATTCATATTTTTCTAGCCTTTTTAATATACTCAAGGAAAAAGCTTATTTCTTTCAAAGGAAGAAAAATTTTAAATTCCATGAGTGGCATATCATATTTAGTTGGATATATTCTGTAGGACAATATTAAGTTCTTATGGTAGAGTATGTGTATATGTAATTCACTACATTTGGAATCCCAAAAAGGAAAGTCATATTTCTAATATTTTGAATCAAAATATGGGTTAAGGATCTAAAATTTATAATATTCAGGGATATCGTGTATGATACAAGCAGGCTTCAGGTTACTAGGTTGTTACAGTCCTTCAGGATAAAAGCAGACCGTGGGCAGCGTATAAGTATCTACTGTCCGTCCTTCCTACTCTCAGACTGCCCCCTTTGCCGGCCAGCACACCCACCTCATGCCGTCAGACAGGCCGTCCTGCTTTACCTTTCTCTCCTCAGCTCTTCGAGGGCACTTTTATCACATGCAGACTCTAAATGGAAAATCTGAGTAGTAGCATGACAGTAGCTTTATGTTCTATCAAATATTACTTGTCCCTTCTGTTGTCATAGGAAATCTCTTTGAGGTGCTTTGTGCCATTTTTGTAGAAATATGCTTTAAAAAAGCCCCTTATTTAATTAATTTGCTCCTTTCTGTACTGTTTGAAGGATAATTATTTGGGGGAGGGACACCAAAACATATTTTAATTAGTATTAATTAAAGTTAATTTAAAAGTATTTAAAATGAAAACACTGAAATTTTGACAAGCCAAAGGAAACGTAGGCTGAGTTAAATAGCTCTTTTTTTTAGCAGAAATGATCAGATAACTTTTTCAGATTTTTTTCCCAGCTTTATTGAGGTAGAATTGACAAATAAAAACTATACATATTGAAGGTGTACAATGTGATATTTTGACCAACCTTTTAGAACTTAAAAGAACACACAGAGCTCTTATTGGGAGCTATTTAATTTTCAGTTACTACATACCTCTGGATAGATAACTTCATAAAAATTATTGTAAGGTATCTTTCATTTTACTCTTGGCTATTTAGAGTTAGAATGTTATTTCAAAATCTTACAAGCATAGCAAACAATCACAAACATTTATGCTTTCAAAAAAATCTTATTGGAGGGCATGTGACTCTAAATGATTTTCAGGCATGATTAAATGTGTTTCATAAAATATGTAAATCATAAGTGTGACTCTGTAGGTCTGAGTCCTAAAAGGCACCACTCTGGAATTCCATCCTGTGTGCATTGCTGAGCTCTTGAGATTTTGTGTGGGGTATGGAAACCTAGAATGTTACTATATAGCATAAGTATTTAAAGGTTAAAAACAAAAACAGGTGTACCTGGCTGGTTCAGTAGCTAGAGCATGTGATGCTTGGTCTTGGGGTTGTGAGTTTGAGCCCCATGTTGGGTGTAGAGTTGGGTGTATAGATTACATAAAAATAAAATCTTTGGGGGCGCCTGGGTGGCTCAGTGGGTTAAAGCCTCTGCCTTCGGCTCTGGTCATGATCTCAGGGTCCTGGGATTGAGCCCCGCATCAGGCTCTCTGCTCGGCGGGGAGCCTGCTTCTCTGCCTACTTGTGATCTCTGTCTGTCAAATGAATAAACAAAATCTTTAAAAAAAAAAAAGATAAAATAAAAATAAAATTTTTTAAAAGATTTTATTTTATTTTATTTGATGGACAGAGATCACAAGTAGGCAGAGAGGCAGGCAGAGAGAGAGGGGGGAGGAAGCAGGCTCCCCGCCAAGCAGAGAGCCCAATGCGGGGCTCGATCCCAGAACCCCGGGATCATGACCTGAGCCGAAGGCAGAGGCTTAACCCACTGAGCCATTCAGGCACCCCTAAAATAAAATCCTTAAAAATAAATAAATAAATCTTATAAAAGCAAAACAAAAAAAAAAAAAAGGAAATTTGAGGAGATTATTTCATAAGAAATATTTTATTTGAACTGGTAATTTAGCATACACATGTTTTCATAAAGATTAATGTTTTGATTTTAGAATACTTGGTTGAATAGCCAGTGCAACTGAACTATTGAAGGCTTGGGGGGAATATATATAGTAGAAAAACAAAGCTGAAATAGTAGAAAGATACAAAATTTTATAAAGGGATAAATTAACATCATATGGAAATTTTAAAGAGTTCTTCATAGAATTTGTAGTACTTATGCATCTTAGAAAAGATGAACTATGCTTTATAATTTTTAAGTTCTTAATATAATCCTCAGGAAATTATTTTGCATGTCAGTTCAGAGGGGTTTTTTTCCTCCTCCTTTTGTCTATCATGTTTTGTCTTTCTACCTGAATTTTAACCTATGAAAGATTTAATTAAGTCTTTTTGCCTCAGATCCTCACTTTCCTATGAGCAGCTTCCCTGCTTCTAGGTAAAGTGAGGCCAGTTTTTGTTCGGTTTGCCTGTTCATCTAATAATTTTTTGACTGGTTTTCTTTATAGATGGGTAAAGAAGAAGTCAGCCTCAGGAATTTTAAAGGATGCACTTAATCACACATATTGTTTTGATGTACATTTGGGGGTAGGAGGTGACTTGTGATGAAGCCAAAAAGAAGATTCCTTGGAGCCAGCCCATGGGGTGAGTGGGAGGAGGGTAGAAGGAGTTGCAGGCTCCAAGCTGGGTTAGCCCCTGAAGGATTCAGAGTGGATAATTACCCACACTGTAGGGCTTGAGGAGGGCTACAAGTCAGTGCTTGCCTAAAATTCTCTCTCCTGCTGGCAGTCCATTGAAGTGTCACTCAGCCAGCCTTCTTGTTCCCAGTTCTCTCTGTCAGAGGTTTTCTACAGACAAAGCAGGGGCGTTGTTGCCTACAGGCCCCTGTTCAAGGCCTGTAACCTAGACACTAGGAAGGGGAGGGCCGTAGGTGGGGGGGCTGGCCTAACTTTCTGGCTGTTAGACACAGCGTTGTAGCTTTCCCCAGGTGAGGCCAACCTTCTGCGGGAGTAATTCCCTCACTTCTCATGCTCCCACCATCCTCTCTTCCCCAGATGGGAGGAACACCTGCAATTAAGGGCTATCGCTGAATATTAATGGGATCACTTTTATATGTATTCGAGACTGCTATGATAGGCTTCCTCCCACCCTTTTTCACTCTTCCTGGTGACCCAAATGTACCTCATTCTTTAGATCTCTGGTTTTGGAAGTTTTGCCCTCCTGATCCCCCTCCTATTACGTGTTTTGCTTTGATTCCATAAGGTCTTGAGGTTTGAACTACTCAGTACTTCAACATTGGGTTTGACCACTACAGTATACGGATAATCTGTGTAGCATCTTTCATTCTGGACATTAAAGTCCTATTAATGTAGCCAAGGGTTTTAGAGTTTTAATCACCTCATGACACCTGGACTCAAAGTTAATTTTGGGCAACTGAAACTTCTGTCTTCTTCCAACATATTGACGTATGAACCTATCAACTTGCAAAGTTTTACATTAAATCTCCTCAGTGTCACTTGAACATTTTTAGCCATTTTGGATCCAGTGATCCCATCCTTTTTTTTTTTTT
>ML099001.1:0-52703 GCA_003697995.1 Taxidea taxus jeffersonii
ATCTTATATTGTCTTATGTTGTTTTTTTTTCCTGAGTAGAGAGAAAGAATGTTCATATTCAAATATATTTTAGGAGATATTAAAGAGTCATAGGAACTCACTGGTAATATGGCTGTGGGTTGGTGGTGTTATGCAAGTTTGAAAGAATAATAGTAATATTAGTAATAAGCAATATTTACTAAAAAAGTTTATTATGTTTCTGGCACTGCTTTAAGAATATCACATATACAAAAGCATAGTTCATCCAAAATCATATAAAAGAGGTACCAGTATTATCTGTGTTTTGCAGATAAAGAAATTTGACAGAGAGAGGGTAAGTAGCTTGCCTTGGGTTAAACAAATAAGTTGTTCTCCCTTGACACTTTTTCCTCATGCTTCTAGTATGCAACTAGTATGTTGTAAATGTGGGATTCAAATCCAGCCAGTCCTTAGAGCCCATATACTTAAATCAGTAAGGGATATCATTGGACAATATACTTTAAAGAGCACTGGAATGGGAATCAGGAGACCTGGATTGCTAATCTTATTTTATTGATACTAAGTAGTCTTATGATCTTATACCAGGTTATTATTAGTCCCACGTTTCCTCACCTGAAAAATGAACAAGTACAGAGGTTTCTAATCTGGGGTTATGAAGGCTTCAACAGCAGACTGATTCATTTGGCACCCACTCTTTGCCCACTGAACTTTCTGTTTCAAGGTTTACCATTTGCTATGTTGGTTATAGAGCATGAATTTAAAGTTTCCATCCAATGGTGAAGTACATTTTGTTAGTCTGAGCTGTCCAAAGATGGAATAGGCAGACTTAAGCATATAGTGCATTTACCATCAGTGGAGATATTTAACAAAATTTGAATGACCACTTGATGGGATGCTTAAGAGAGAATTCAAGTGCCAATTGCACAGTGAAATAGACTGGATGATTCCCTCTCCTCCCCCATTTTATGGAGTTATGAATGACAAATAAAAATTGTATAATTTTAGATTGTACAATGTGGTGTTTTTCTAAGGTGCACAACACGATGTTTTAATATACATATACAGTGACTTTTAATGCTCCTTTCTACCTTGGGATTTTATAATTCTACAAGTCCTATCAACATCTCATTGATTCATTTAACAAAATTAATCTATCGACAACGAACTATACCTAAGCACATATATATGTGATTATGTGTATACACTATTTTTCTTTAAGAATCTGACTTAAAGAATGAATCTTGTATGAATTTCATCTACTTAAAAAGCTTGCAGATGTTCTAATTCAAAATAAGCTAAAATATAAGAGGTTCTTTTGCTTATTTTAAAAACAAACAATATATAAGAACATTGATTTATAGTTAATATGGCATTACACAAGAGGCTTCAGATATCTACTAAGTAGACATTTTGGAATGGAACTTATTCTATGTAGATGAAACTACATAAAGAATGGCACTGGAGATAAGTTGTGCTCCCTTGACACTTTCTTCTTTATGCTTCAATTATGAACAGCTTAGTGGCTGTAAATATGGGCTCTGGAGAAAGTATTATCTAGATTTCAGTAAGATTCTGTCACTACTCCTACCTGTGATAATTGGGAAGCAATTTAACATTTTCAAATCTTGCTTTCATTATTTGTAAACTGGGAGTGATAAGAGACATACCCCCTATGATTAATGTTAGAATTAAGTGATTTAATATGTAGGTCTTTTAGTATTGTTTTATATCTATATTCTTTCTGTTTTTTAAATTAAGTTTTAAATTTTAATTCCCCAGTGTAGTTAACATACCGTGTTATATTAGTTTAAGGCATACAATAAGTGATTCCACAATTCTAAACATTATTCAGTGCTCATCATAAGTGTACTCTTTAATCCCCAAAACCTATTTCACCCGGTGCTTTCCCCCATTGCCCCTCTAGTAGCCATTAGTTTGTTCTCTATAGTTAAAACTATGTTTATTGATTTGTCTCTCTTTCTTTCACTTACCCTGTCTCTATTTCCTTTACTCATTTAGTTTCTTAAATTCTACATATGAGTGAAATCATATGATATTGGTCTTTCTCTGACTGACCTATTTCATTTAGCATTATTCTCTCCAGCTCCATCCATGTTGTTTGTTGCAAATGACAAGATTTCATTCTTTTTTATGTGCTGAATAATATTATATAATATTCATTCTTTTTTATATGCTGAATAATAATAGAACACTAAATCAAGTATGTATATATACATACTTGATATATCCCCTTGAATTAGTGTTTTGTATTTTTTGGGTAAATATCCAGTAGTGCTGTTGCTTCATCATAAAGTGGTTCTATTTTTAGCTTTTTGAGGAACCTCCATACTGTTTTCCACAATGGCTGCATGAGTTTGCATTCCCATCAACAGTGTATGAGGGTTCCTTTCTTCTCAACATTCTCACCAGCACTTGTTGTATCTTGTATTTCTTGTGTTAGCCGTTCTAACAGGTGTAAGTTGGCATTTCATTGTTGTTTTGATTTACATTTCCCTGATGACTGATGATAAGCATGTTTTCATGTGTTTGTTGGCCATCCATATGTCTTCTTTAGAAAAATTTCTGTTCATGTCTTCTGTCTATATATTTTTTTTCCCTTTGGGGGCGGTAAGGGAGAGGGAGAGAGAGAATCTTAGTCAGACTCCATGCCCAGTGCAGAGTCTGATGTGGAACTTGATCTCATGACCCTGAGATCATGGCCTGAACTGAAATCAAGAGTCAGATGCTTTAATTACTGAGCCACCCAAGCACCCCAATGAGAACATCGGCAGAAGCCAATTTTTTTTAAATTGGATAGTTTTTCTTTTTAAAGATTTTATTTATTTATTTGATAGACAGGGATTACAAGTAGGAGGAGAGGCAAGCAGAGAGAGAGGAGGAAGCAGGCTTCCTGCTGAGCAGAGAGCCCGATGCGGGGCTGGATCCCAGGACCCTGGAATCATGACCTGAGCCAAAGGCAGAGGCTTTAAACCACTGAGCCACCCAGGCGCCCCTTAAATTGAATAGTTTTTAAGGTGTTGAGTTGTATCAGTTCTTTATATATATCAGTTCTTTATATATTTTGGATATTAACCCTTTATGTTGCATGTTATTTGCAAATATATTCTCCACTCAGTAGGTTTTCTTTCAGTTTTGTTGACTATTTCCTTTGTGTGCAGAAGCTTTTATTTTGATTTAGTTTATTTTTGCTCTTATTTCCCTTGCCTTAGTAGACATATCTAGAAAAATGTTTCTATGTCCAGCATCAGAGAAATTACTGCCTGTGCTCTCTCCTGGGATTTTTATAATTTCAAAACTCACATTTAGGTCTTTTATCCTTTCTGTTTTATTTTTAAGTTTTATAGAGGTATAGGCAACAACATAAGATTATTATGATATAAAGAAGCCTGATAAAAGACCTTTGATATTTGACCATAATCTTCCTCCAGTTCAGGAGTTTAACAAATTAAAGGAGGGAGAGAGATGTGCCAATTTTAGTATCTATGTCTTTTAGTAACCCTGTCACATTTCTGTAGTAATCTGGAGTATATACAAAACATTCTGTTTTAATGAAGCATAGGTTTCTCCTTGAGCTACATTCAAGTTTTCAGGGGCCATTCAGTTTTGAAGGCCACCTTTTAAATTTGTGGGTGACTGCATGTTGGGCTTGATTAAAAGTAGCTACTGTATGCTTGGCTAAAGCCTCTATTTGCAATTTTGTATAAATAGAGGCAGCTCCTGGGACAAATATGGCTAAAGGATAAAACCATCAAGAAGCCCTCTTTGTTTGATGTTTAGCCTTAACTATATCCTAATTATGAGGTATCACCAGCAAGTGGGAGTAGACTTCTCCCAAGAGGTAAGGGCATCCTGAAATGCATCATCGGATCCAATCATATGCAAAGAGGGACTTTCCACTATTTCCATAAGCTCGTAGTTAATCCCATGGAGTGGAGTATGCTCCAGCTTTTGTTAAAGAGCAATTTCACCATCCCAGCCACATAGAATTGGTCAAGGTAATAGTTGAGTTACACAATTATTGGGGACTCTGGCTGTTTTCCAGCTGTTCAAATAATCATATGCACATGGGTTCCTGTTATTATGGCCACAGAGTAACAAACATAAATATTGTTTATACATGACATATTATGGCAATTTCTCTGAAGTATGCCTGAAGTTGTCTAGTTTAGGCAACCAACAAACACTAAAAGAAAATTAATCAGGGATGCTTGAGTGGCTCAGTCAGTTAAGTGCCTGCCTTCGGCTCAGGTCATGATCCTAGGGACTGGGATTGAGTCCCACATCATGCTTCTTGCTCAGAGGGGAGTCTGCTTCTCCCTCTCTGCTTGCCACTCCCCCTGCTTTGTGCTCTGTCTCTCTGACAAATAAATAATTATAATCTCTTAAAAAATAAAGAAAATTAATCAAAACTAGAATTTAGCATCCACAAAGGTGTATTACTGAAACATAATTTTTCTCTAAATTCACACATTTCCAGAGCTGGCTAAATAAAGACCAATTCACTTGTAAAACAAGTCCAGTTTTAACAAAATTGGCCCAGTTATTTACATAAACTCAGCAAAAATAGTGATTGATCATAAAGATCTTTTAAAATCTGCTTTGCTGTAAATTTTTATAAAGAATATCTAGGTCAAACTTTTGATAGCCTCTTGAGGTCAGAAGCCAAGCCAAATAGTTGCCATAAGATATGACTGCAATTCCTCTATATTTGGGTGAATTCCTCTTTTCAAGGTCCCCAAAATAGAATATCCTGAGATTCCTGGACCTGTCAGGAAGTGACATTCTTTTTTTAAGGATTTTATTTATTTACTTGAGAGAAGAAGAAAGAGAGCATGGTGGGGGGAGAGCAGAGGGATAAGCAGAATCCCCACTGAGTGTGGAGGCCCACATGAGGCTTGATCCCAGAACCCTCAGATCATGACCTGAGCTGAAGTCAGATGCCTAACTGACTGGGCCACCCAGGCACCCCAGGAAGTGACATTCTTTGCTCATCTGATAAGGCTGGTGGGAACCCTGTAAGGAAGGCATCAGGTCAATGTTTCCAAGGGGATTTATTGGCTCCATAAAGTCAGCCTTAATTCCTTAGAGCTGTCTGATCATATCTGAGTCAATGCATGACTCTCAAATATGACATTCCAGTCAAAGCCTTGGTAAAATAACCAATGTTTCCAGTGGTGTCCTGTTACAAGGAAAACAGATTCTATTTGAACTTATATAAATAATTATAATTGCCATGGGAGAAAGAATACTTATTGAGAGTTTCTAAATTTTGGAGGGTTCAGGTAGGGAGAAAAGTTAAGTGTTTCAATTTGTTCACAAAGGAGTACTTTATTATATTTCTATATATCATGGATATTTTAAGAGTAAATTTCCTTAATCTGGAGGAGCAAAACATTAGAGAAGCAGCAATGTTTCAAACAAGAGTCAAAAACTATAATTGTCTTTCTCAATTTAGCCCCATATTAACAATTCTAGTTGTTTGGATGCAGCTTTTTCATTAGTTGTGGAAGTTCTTACCCAGTTCAGTTTTATGATCTTAAAGATATCAAATACCTGTATTTGTTAAAAAAAAAAGTCCTTTTCATGAATCTCCTTGAAGACAAAACTCACTTTGCAAGAGCATCAAAACAATAACTGTAAATGACAGCAAACCAAAACCCTCAGAGATGGACATGGTTAAAGTTCTGATATGAGAGTTCATTACAGTGTAGCTGACAAGGAAATCCAGTTATTTCTGTGACACATAACATTTCAATAATTTAAGTAATGACCTTCTACCAGAACATATTAAAACTTCAGGAATTTCATATATTTTCTATAAGTTAACCAAGGTGGCAATAAGAGATTATACAGGAAGTTACACACTTGTTAGCAAAACTTTGCTTCTTTATTATTGAGAGGTTTTAACTTAAGTAATCAAAGATCTGATAAAGACAAAACAGAAACCTTGGTTTTCTGGACAGATAAAGAAAAAAAAAACTATATTTACATTTTCTTTTCAAGAGCAGACCAACAATCTAAGAAAACTTTGTCTTTTTAACAGAGAGTAAAGCAGTATTTTAATATCATACCAGTGTAATTTTAAAATCCATTCACTCTTAGTCTATCTTGACCACATAAAATTCTTTTCTGAGGCTTTCCCTTCACAAACCTTCTATACCTTTTTTTTTGCATTCAGATTTTGTCCCAAGCCTTTTCTCTCCAAATACCCAGTCTCATTTTAGGACAATATTATTTTCTTTTTCCCTCAACAAAATGTATTCTGATTTGTTACACCTTTCTTACACATGTCCTACTTTCCTACATACCGAGTTTCTTTCCTTATCATTTACATCAATATTAATTACATTTAGCAGAATTTTAACTCATACAAGCCTTAGTCTCCTGTGAAAACTAAGTAGTAACCAATTGTGGTTCATTACATTAGGATTCTTTAGATTGGTAAATTTATGAACATATTTCATAGTTTTAAGAACATGCATTTTTATAGTACAATTTTTTAATAAGACAGAAAGCATGTTTTTCAACAGACCCATTTATCTTTAGTTTCTCTGCAATAAGTAGTCAAAAGCAGATAAACTTTCTCTTTAGTAGTCAGTGCTTCAGTATTTTATCTTATTTGGAATAGACTTAGACACCTGATGAATTGGACCCAATTTTTCATTTAACTTAGCAAAACTTCTAAGTTTCAGGTTCAATAGCTATTCACAGGATCAGATGGGCCATAAAACCAAGCAAGACACATTATACAGTTTTTTTGGAGGTTGGGACTTTTGGAACAATGCCACGGAGTCTTGCACATATGGGACTTCTGACCATTTGGAGGAGTTCCAGTTAAAGAGATCAAGCTGGAAAATAGTACTAATAAAAAGGGGTTCCTTGGAGGGGCCGTGATCTTGGAGTTTTTACTGAGGTCAAGAAACTTTGCCTAAAAATACGACATGTGTTTCCTCAGGCCTTGGGGGTCAAATTTGTTCCAGTTCTTAAGAATACAGCCCAAGGGTGAGTCTAAAGGAATAGAAGGGGTTTGTCCCATGGCGGGAAAGACCAGCTGCCGATTCCCAAAGGGGCATGCCACCAAAGGGAATGGAGGTCTGACTCATGGTCACAATTTCAGTCAGGGTATCCCACTGAGATGAAAAGACAGGACTTTATTCAGGGTGACTGACTTTATTGAGGCATCCCACCAAGGAGAGGACTGTGGCAAATGCAAAAGCAAGCTGGGTGGCTCTGGGACATCCACTGCAATAAGGAAAGTAGGACGGTGGTTGGCCAAACTGGGTCAAAAAAAGGAGGAGCAGGAGTTAACACTCAGACTGTAGGAACAGGTTTTGCCTGTATATCAATATGGCAGCTGGAACCTGGGAATAAGGAATAGGGATGTATTCCAAAAGAAGCACAGTGGGTAATGAAGACCTCAGAGGAGACAGAGTGAGAGAGGAGAAGAAAGGGGTCCTTCACCCTTACAGGCACAGGCAGTCCAAATTGTTTGCTTTCATAAAACACCAGGGAGGCACCCTGGCCAGACATTTTCTGTTGTCTGAAGAGTACTAGGGATAGACCACTGAAAGGCTGAAAAGAGAAAGGAGAGGGAAGGAAGGTTCCCTTTGAAGGGAAAGAGTGGAAATCCCTCACCCTTTCATCAGGCTTCCCCTGGGGCTTTGGATTCTTACCAAGGAATGACCTCAGTGGACATTATCAGTTCCACAAGGAATACTAGAGTCAGTCCACTGAGGGAAATTCCCAATAAATACATGGAGAATCTGGGGAGAGTCATGAGCCAAGAGGGTCCCGTATAGGCCACAGAATATGGGGACAATCAATTGGGTGGAGGCCAGTGCATGGGCAGTGAAAGAATTCACCCAAGGAAGAACAAAACTGAGAAGTTTATTGAATATACAGCACTGAAAAGTGGGCAGAACAGCAAAGGAGAGTCTGTCTGCCTAAAATGATTCAATGTTGACTTAAAAAAATATGGTAGAAGATTGATGGTATATTTAAAGCTCATATAATGTCAGTATTGCTGTGAGAATTTCTGGTATCTGAAGAATATGGTTTTCATGTCAATATACACTAGCTATCTGCACTCTAGTCATTAGCCAGAGACCTCATGCTCAATTGTGAATTCTACAGCTGCCACCAAAATCTCAATGAAATGAGTGAAATGAAGAGAGAGCAGCAGTGAGAGTAAGAGAGAGAGGGGAGGGAGAGAGAGAGATGTAATAACTAGATTCTTTCAATACCACTTAATGACTCAAGAGTGTACCCATAATGTATTATATGATTGTCCTTGGAAATGTTTTTACTGAATTGTGATTTAGTATTGGAGGCTTAGTTTTTTTAATTTAAAGATATTATTTATTTATTTGACAGACAGAGATCACAAACAGGCAGAGAGGCAGGCAGAGAGAGAGAGAGAGGAAGAATCAGCCTCCCAGCCGAGAAGAGAGCCCAACCCAGGGCTCAGTCCCTGGACCCTGGGATCATGACCCGAGCCAAAGGCAGAGGCTTTAACCCACTGAACCACCCAGGCACCCCTGGAGGCTTAGTTTTTATTGAAGACGGAATTAAGTTTTATCACATGAATAATAATTTTGAATGTATTTTTAATGAGACCATCTTTTCATAAATGTTGATTTTTATTATTTTCACTAAATTTTCCTTATTGCCATTTGATATAGTAAGGATGTTATATAATCAACTTGGTGCCATTTTAATAAGGCCAATTACTGCCTTTCAGTATTTTGTCATTTGCAACTGGACGTGAGAAGTAAAATCTTTCACAAGGCATTTCCAACTTTAGAAGAAATGTAATTAGTTTGAACTGGTCAGGGAAATACCAGGTTTAAAGAAAGAGAATGTTGTGTTATTCTTTAATTCTTCAATTAAATTCTTTAATTAAAACAAGGTGAGCAGTTTTTCCCCCCCAGACTTTTACTGTACAGTAGAAAAATGGAAGATTTGTAGTAGATAGATGTGGATCTAATCCTTAGAATTGGAGAACTCCATTAAATAATGCATGTAAGGGGCGCCTGGGTGGCTCAATGGGTTAAAGCCTCTACCTTTGGCTGAGGTCATTATCCCGGGGTCCTGGGATCGAGGCCGTGTCAGGCTCTCTGCTCAGTGGGGAGCCTGCTTCCCTCTCTCTCTCTGCCTGCCTCTCTGCCTACTTGTGATCTCTGTCTGTCAAATAAATAAATCTTTAAAAAAATGCATGTAAAATATCTACTGAGTGTAAGTATGTGAATAACTATTTCTAAGGAATTTAACTTCCCCATATTTTCAGGCTACTCCCTTGAAATACTTTAGGATCATTGTTTACACAAAATGCCATGCGAATGACACTTCCTGTAAGCTGTACGATCTTTGACCCTTGTTTACATTAAAAAAATTATTCCTTAAGGGACTAAGGGACCTTTTTTTCCTAGATAACAAAGGGATAAATTTCAGGTTGGATGTGTTCAGAAAAATCCCAATATCCTTTGTGAGTAGTCAAGGAGCCAAGTGAAGGAGATCATGATCAGTCCATCCATATATCCATCAACAGGTCCATTCATCCATCCATTCATTTAACAGATGTTTTTCAAGAGTGGGCTGTGTGCCAGGCACCATCCTAGCTACTCAAATTTGTGTAAGTGGATGAAAATGAAATATGTATTGGAACTTGAATAAGTAAACACCCTGAGGGATAAAATAACACAAATGGCTATTAAAAATAAGGACTCTCTACAATAGATATGAACTAGATAAGGGACTTGGTATTCTTTGTACTGACCCTTTGCTCTATACATCTGCCCAATATTCCTCCAGTTGAAACCATGAAATATTCGGCATTTTAAAAATGGATGGTGAAACTTGAAAGGAATGTAAAATATAAATACCCTCTTTCTAGTTACTTGCATATTTTTGTGATTTCCCCACCTCTGGCTTTCCTTTTCTTCATGACACATATTATTCTCAAGCTATTCTTTCATCCTATACTTTGAGAGAAAAAGAAGTATGAGATTGAGATTCCTATTAATTTCCCACTGATTAATAATTCTTGATGAATTGATGTTCTTTACTGAGTGACAATATCAAATTGTGAAGTTGTTAAGAATGGATTATTTTTCCTCTGCTCCTATTACAGATTGAAGCTATCGTGAGTGTAAGAAAAAAGATAGGGAAAAGTCAGTAATGAAAACATTAAAGTTTTTCAGTGGTTTCAGTTATCTCAGAATTTTCACTGTTTAAGGGACAGAAGGGACATCAGAGATCATTTGGTTCAACCTTTCATTTTGTAGATGAGGAAACAAAATCTAGAAAAGTGAAGTGACTTGCCTTGATAGCTCAGATATTTGGCAACAGCTATTGGAACCTAGTTTTTGAGATTCATCCCAGTGTTCCTTCTGGTGTATCAAGGTTATTCTCAGTTTTCCTTTATTATTTCATTTATCTTCATGACTGTAAGGGTAACTGGAACAAATCGTTCTTTTCAATATCACATTAAATAAATATTTCAGTATTTTTTGTTTTCCTTCCTACATTTTAATATTTTTCAGTTTTCCTTAAAATTTCCTGTCTTTTCCCGTATTTAAATCCTTGTTTTTTTCTTCTTCCTCCTTCACGACTTTAGCTGGGTTTCTTCTTTATTTTTTCCTTCCTCATTGGAAATATTTCCTGTAGCCACATGCAAAAACACAAAAATAATTGCATTCACACCCAGCTACATTAACTTTGCAGTTTTAATCTGCCTCTATGCATAAAGTTGGGTACTCTTTCCCTTTTGGTAATGGAAGTTGTACCAGACTGGAAGCATAGCTATCCTGGTTCAGTTTTACCCTGTGTTTTAAGTTTCTTAGAAGAGAAGGATGTATTTCACTTGAGAGATTATAATTATCTAATGTGATATTATGAGCATGTCATTGGGAGAAACATTCACTTGAATTTTATTTTCATAGATGACCATTAACCAAGTGAAAATTGTAGATAAAATAAGGAGAAAAGGACTCACTTAAAATTGAGTTTTCAAACAAAAATAAACTTCTTAGAAGTTTATTAAATTCCCTTGTAACTTTGTTTTTAATCAGAAAAATTCTTTGAACTTTTTTCTCTTTACCTCCAAACATGAACAAAGTGGTAGAAATATGTTTACTTCTCCAAAATTATGGGAAAACATTTATTAGCTTTCTTTTCAGTCATTAAACAGCATGTTTTGTAGTCTGTTTCCATTTGGATTTTAGAGGATTCTGTTTATACCTAAATTGCAGATCATTTGCCTTTAATTTTTGAACTGCAATTAGATGTAAATTTTTTTCTAGCCTTTATTTCTCTTCTTGCTTTTTAGGGCAGCAATTAGGAAGGATGGGGTGATTAGGTTATTATTTTATCCATCTCTATTACTCTGACTGATAGAGCTATTAAATAAAAGCAGACTGTAATTCTTTATTATCTGCCTGCCACATCTCTGCTCTTTGTCCTGGAGAAGAGCTGCATTAAAGATCAGAGTGTTATTAAAAACTCCTGGAAAGTAATAATTTGGCCACTCAAACACAGACAAATTCTTTGGAAAAATAGGCTTATTGTGTATGTATGGATGGGTAAGGTTATTCATCTTTAAGTATTAAAGGGTTTGATGGGGTTGGAGAAAGTATACAGAAAGTATTGCTCTAGAATAGTTGAGAAACAGTGACATTCATAATGAGAAACTGAGTACATCTCTATGGTAAATATAATTAATGAAATCATTAGCATAGACAAAGTATGCTTTAGTATTCACGAGTAAGTCTCTAAACAGTTAGCTTCATTTCGAAGGGGAAAAAAAAAACGCAAAATGAGCTATATATAGCTGAATAGACTTTTCAGAATCTCCAAGGAGGTAACTTGTCTGTCCATGGCCAGTGGTGGTGGATGAGTGAAATAATTACTTAACATTGTGTAAAAAATGTGAGATGTGAAGTATGGTTCTCCCCCTTACCCCCACCTTTTTTTATTGAGAGCATTTCTCGTTGTGATGGCTCCACTGGGACAGACAGCAGAGAAATTTGATTAAATGGATGCCTGAGGCCATGACCTTGTCTAAACGTAGTGCAGCTCTCAGCATTAATCAAGGAATTTTTTTCTTAAAAAAATTCTGACCTTGCTTTTTTTGAGTATTACTGAGCTTTTGATTTGACTGTGGTGGAGTAGAGGGCTGTGTGAGTCTGTGAGCATTCTGTTTACAGAAAAATTACTGAAGAGGAGGCTGTCTTCAAGGACAATAGAGAACTATAACATTATTTTGGATTATGTTAAGGGATTTTTATTTGATGATAACCTGTCAACAGCCAGAGGGATTTTGAGCTACATTAGAATTCACTAGGACTCATTTATTGCAACCACTGTTAACATTGATCTGAGTGTTTAGAAGATATTTATAGCACTGTAGTTGGTGTGGGATTCCTATGTTCAGGAACATTCTTGGGATGGTTTTATTTTGACCTAGTGTTTGAGAGCTGATTGGAAGTGATTTTCTTGGAAAATAGAGAAAATTATATGTTTTGTGAGAGAACAACTAGAATAGTGGTCATTGGTGACTCAGGTAAGAGCAAGAAAAATAGAACATTCCTGAGCAGGCATCTGCCATTATATTAAGCAGATCAGTTGGTTCAGGTGAGAAATTTCTTGTTATTAATCCTCATTTTAAGAAAGAGAACAAATGTGGGACAATAAAGTAATTCTTCTGTCATAGGAATTGATTTAGCAGAGTATACAATTGATTTATTTTATTTTATTTATTTTCATTCCAATTAATTAACTACAGTGTTATATTAGTTTCAGGTGTACAGTAAAGTAATTCAGTACTTTCATACATCACCCTGTGCTCATCACAACTGCACTCCTTAATCCCCATCACCTATTTAACCGAACACCCACCAGCCTCCCCTCTGGTAACCATTAGTTTCTTCTCTACAATTAAGAGTGTGTGTCTCTCTTTTTTCACTTTGCTTATTTGTTTTGTTCCTTACATTTCAATATGAGTGAAATCATATGGTATTTCTCTCTCACTGACTTATTTCCGTTAGCATTATACTCATCAGATCCATCCATGTAGTTGTAAATGGCAAGATTCCATTTTTTATGGCTGAATAATATTCCAAAGTATACATATACCACACCTTTTTTTTATCCATTCATCAACAAATGGGCACATAGGATGCTTCCATATCTTGGTTATTGTAAATAATGCTGATATAGACATAGGGGTGCATGTATTCCTTTGAATTAGTATTTTTGTATTCTTTGGGTAAATACCCAGCAGTGCAATTATTTGATCATAAGGTAGTTCCGTTTTTAACTTTGTTTTCTAAAAGACTTATTAATTTAATTTAAAGAGAGAGAGCACAAGTGGGAGGGGCAGAGAGAGGGAAAGAGAATCTTAAGCAGACTGCATGCAGAGTATGGAGTCCAACAAATCGACTTAGCCACCCAGGTGCCCTCTATTTTTAACTTTTTGAAGAACCTCCATTCTGTTTTCTAGAGTGGTTGCATTAGTTTGTATTCTCATCAACAGTGTAGGAGGGTTTTCTCCATATCCTCACCAACACTTGTTTTTTCTTGTATTGTTGATTTAAGCCATTCTTACAGGTGTGAGGGAATATCTCATTGTGGTTTTGATTTGCACTGCCCTGATGACAAGTGATGACAATCATCTTTTCATGTGTCTTTTGGCCATCTGGATGTCTTCTTCAGAGAAATTTCTGTTCATGTCTTCTGCCCAATTTTTAATTGGATTATTTTTGGGGTTGTTGAATTTTATACATCCTTTATATATTTTGGATACTAATCTTTTATCTGATATGTCATTTGCAAATATCTTTTCCAATTCTGTAGGTTGCCTTTTAGTTTTGTCGGTCGTTTCTTCACTGTGCAGAGCTTCTTACTTTGAAGTAGTCCCAATAGATTATTTTTGTTTTTGTTTCCCTTGCCTTAGGAGACACATAAAGAAAGAAGTTCCTATGGCCATTGTCAAAGAAGTTACTACCTGTGTTCTCTTGCAGGATTTTTATGGTTTGAGGTCTCACATTTAGATATTTCATATATTTTAAATTTATTTTTCTGTGTGGTGTATGCAAATGGTACAGTGTCATTCTTTTGCATATTGCTGTCCTGTTTTCCCAACACCATTTGTTGAAAAGGCTATCTTTTCCCCTTCAGATATTCTTTCTTGCCTTGTTGAAGATTAGTGGACCATATACTTATGGGTTTATGTCTAGATTTTCTATTCTGTCTTGTTGACCTACATGTCTGTTTTTGTGCCAGTACCATACTGTTTTGATTACTACAGCTTTGTGACTTGACATCTGGAATTGTAATGTATCCAGTTTTGCTTTGCTACTTCAAGATTGCTTTGGCTATTTGGGGTCTTTTTTTTTTTAATTTGACAGACAGAGATCACAAGTAGGCAGAGAGGCAGGCAGAGAGGGAGAGGAAGAAGTAGGCTCCCCACTGAGCAGAGAGCCTGATGCGGGGCTCGATCCCAGGAACCTGAAACCATGACCTGAGCCAAAGGCAGAGGTTTCAACCCACTGAGCCACCCAGGTGCCCCTATTTGGGGTCTTCTATGGTCCCATACAAATTTTAGGAATGTTCTAGCTTAGGAGTGTGAAATTATTAATTAGGAATGTGAAAAAATGTTTTTGGCATTCTGATGGGGATTGCATTAACTGTGTAGATTGCTTTGGGTAGTATAGACATTTTAACAATATTTGTTCTTCCAATCCATGAACATGAAATTTCTTTCCATTACTTTGTGTTGTTTGCAATGTCTTTCATCAGTGTTTTATCATTTTCTGAGTACAAGTTTATCACCTCTTTGATTAGGTTTATTCCTAGGTATCTTATGGTATTTGATGCAATTGTAAATGGGATTGTTTTCTTAATTTCTTTTTCTGCTACTTCATTGTTGGTGTACAGAAATTTCTGTACATTGATTTTGTATGCTGTGACATTATTGAATTCATTGATCAGTTCTAGCTGCTTCTGGGTGTAGTCTTTTCAGTTTTCTCTATGTAGTATCATGTCATCTACAAATAGTGAAAATTTTAGTTCTTCCTTACCAAGTTGGATTCCTTTTATTTCTTTTTGTTGTCTGACTGCTGTGGCTAGAACTTCTAGTACTATGTTGAGTCCAAGTGGTTAGAGTGGACATCCTTTTCTTATTCCAGACCTTATGGGGGAAGCTCCCAGTTTTTCCCCACTGAGGATAATGTTAGTTGTGAGTTATTCATATATGGCCTTTATTATGTTGTGGTATGTTTTCTCTAAGCCTACATTGCTGAGAGCTTTTATCATGAATGAATATTGTACCTTGTCAAATGCTTTTTCTGCATCTACTGAGAGGATCATATGGTTTTTATCCCTTCTTTTATTGATGTGGTGTATTGTGTTGAAATGATTTGTGAATATTGAATGACATATCCAACACAAGAATAAATCCCACTTGGTCATGGTGAAAAATTCTTTTAATGCATTGTTCAATTTCATTTCCTAGTATTTTGTTGAGAAATTTTGCATCCATGTTTTTCAGGGATATTATCCCATAGTTCTCTTTTGTAGTTTAGTCCTAATCTGGTTTTGGTATCAGAATATTGCTGGACTCATAAAATGAATTTGCAAGTTTTCCTTCCCTTTAAAAATTTTTTTGGAATAGTTTGAGGATAAGTAATAACTCTTCTTTAAATGTTTGGTAGAATTTGGCTGCAAAGCTATCTGGTCCTGGACTTTTTCTGTTAGGAGTTTTTTGATTACTGATTCAAGTTCATTGCTGGTGGTCAGTCTGTTTGAATTTTCCATTTCTTTCTTTTTCAGTTTTGGTAGTTTATATGTTTCTTTAAATTCTCAGGGAATTGATCCATTTCTTCCACTACTAGGTTTCCAACTTGTTGGCATATAGTTTTTCATAATCTTTTGTACTTTTTTGTATTTTTCTGTTGTTGGCTTTTATTTTACCTCTCTCATTTGTGATTATTTTATTTGAGTCCTTTCTCCTTTATTCTTGATAACTCTGGCTACAGTTTTATCAATCTTGTTGATTTTTTTTCAAAGAACCATCTCCTAGTTTCATTGATCTATTGATTCTTTAGTTTCTGTATCATTTATTTCTGCTATAGTCTTTATTATTTCCTTCCTTGCAGTTTTAGGTTTGTTCTTTTTCTAGCTCCTTTAGGTGCAGGGTTAGGTTGTTTATTTGAGATTTTTCTTGGTCCTTGAGATAGGCCAGTATTGGTACAACCTTCCCTCTTAGAACAGCTTTTCCTGGATCTCAGAGGTTTTGGACCATTGTGTTTTTATTTTCACCTGTTTCCATGTATTTTTTTAAAAATTTGTTCTCTGTTTTCCTGTTTGAGCCATTTGTTGCTCAGTGACATGTTATTTAACCTGCAAGTACTTGTGTTATTTCAAAATTTTTCTTGGGGTGCCTCGGTGGCTCAGTTAAGTATCTGCTTTCAGCTCAGGTCATGATTTCAGGGTCCTGGGATCAAGGCCTGAGTCAGGCTCCCCACTCAGCAGAGTCTGCTTCTCCCTCTGCCCATCCCCCTGCGCGCTCTCTCTCTCTCTCTCTCTCTCTCTCTCTCTCTGTATTTCTTGCTCTCTCAAATAAATAAATAGCATGTTACATTTTTTTCTTTTGTTTGACTTCTAGTTTCAGGACGTTGTGGTCAGAAAGGGTTCGTGGGTGCCTTTGGTCTTCTTGAATTTGTTGAGGCTGGTTTTTTTTTTTTTTCCTTAACCTAATATGTGATCTATTCTCAAGAATCTTTGTTCAATTAAAAAGAATATATATTCTGCTGTTTTAGGATGGAATGTTCTGAATGTTAAGTCCATCTGGTCCAGTGTGTCATTTAAAGCCATTGTTTCCTTATTGATTGGTCAGATGCTCTGTCTTGATATAAGTTGTGTGTTCAAGTCTCCTACTATTATTGTATTATTGTTGATTAGTTCCTTTATGTTGTTATTTTTTATGTATTTGGGTGCCTCTGTGTTGGGGGCATATTTACAATTGTTTTGTCTTCTTGGATTATTTCCTTTTTTGTTATGCAGTGCTCTTCTTTGTCTCTTGTTACAGTTTTGTTTTAAAGTCTATTTCATTTGAAATAAGTATTGCTATTCTGGCTTTCTTTTGACATCCATTTGTATGACAGGTATTTTTTCAGTCTGGAGATGTATTTACATCTAAAATGAATCCCTTCTAGGTAACGTATAAATGGGTCTTATTTTGTTATCCATTGTCTCACCCTATGACTTTTGATTGGAACAATTAGTCCATTTACATTCAAAGAAATTATTGTCAGATATGAATTTATTGCCATTTTGTTACTTGTTTTGTGGTTGTTTCTTATGATTTTCTGTGATCCTGGGGTGCCTGGGTGGCTCAATCAGTTAAGTGTCTGCCTTCAGCTTAGGTCATGATCCCAGAGTCCGGGGATCAAGTCCCACGTCAGACTCCCTGCTCAGTGGGGCGCCTGCTTCTTCCTCTGTCTCCGGATCTCCCTCTCAAATAAGTAAGTAAAATCTTAAAAAAATATTTTTCTGTGATCCTTTCTTGCCTTTCTCTTTTTCATGTTTTAAGGGATATATTTGGATTTCTTTCTCTTCATTTTTAAAATGCTCATTAGTGATTTTTTCTTATATGATTACACTTAGGTTTGTATATAACCTTCTCTGCATATAGCAGTCTATATTAAGTGGATAGTCACTTAAGTTTGAACCCATTCTTTTCTCCTCTCCTGCCCATGTTTTAGTATATATTACTATATTTTGTATCTGTTTTGATGAGTTCTTGACATTTCCTACACAAGTGTTTATTTTCACTGCTTTTGTGTTTTCTACTTTTTAAATTAAAATGTTATTATTATGTTCAATTAAGCAACATATAGTATATCATTAGTTTCAGATGTAGTGTCCAATGATTCATTATTTGCATATTACACCCAGTGCTTATCACAACATGTGTCCTCCTAAATAGTGTGTCACCATCATGTGCCCATCATGAACATACTCCATCCCCCAACCTTCTCCCTTCTGTAATATTTCTCCGATTGACTTATTTCGCTAAGCATAATACCATCTAGTTCCATCCATGTCATCGCAAATGGCAAGGTTTCATTTCTTTTGATGGCTGCATAGTTTTCCATTGTATATGTATACCACCTCTTCTTTATCCATTCATCTGTCCATGGACATCTAGGTTCTTTCCATAGTTTGGCTATTGTGGACATTACTGCTATAAACATTCGGGTGCATGTGCCCCTTCGGATCACTACATTTGTATCTTTAGGGTAAATACCCAGTAGTGCAATTGCTGGGTCATAGGGTAGCTCTATTTTCCACTTTTTGAGGAACCTCCATGCTGTTTTCCAGAGTGGTTGCACCAGCTTGCATTCCCACCAACAGTGTAGGAGAGTTCCCCTTTCTCTGCATCCTCACCAGCATATGTCATTTCCTGAATTGTTCATTTTAGCCATTCTGACTGGTGTGAGGTGGTATCTCATTGTGGTTTTGATTTGTATTTCCCTGATGCCCAGTGATGTGGAGCACTTTCTCATGTGTCTGTTGGCCATCTGGATGTCTTCTTTGCAGAAATGTCTGTTCATGTCCTCTGCCCATTTCTTGGTTGGATTATTTGTTCTTTGGGTGTTGAGTTTGTTAAGCTCTTTATAGATTTTGGATACTAGCCCTTTACCTGATATGTTGTTTGCAAATATCTTCTCCCATTCTTTCAGTTATCTTTTGGTTTTGTTGACTGCTTCCTTTGCTATGCAAAAGCTTTTGATCTTGATGAAGTCCCAATAGTTCATTTTTGACCTTGCTTCCCTTGCCTTTGGTGATGTTCCTAGGAAGAAGTTGCTGTGTCTGAGGTCAAAGATGTTGCTGCCTGTGTTCTCCTCAAGGATTTTGATGGATTCCTTTCTCACGTTGAGGTCCTTCATCCATTTTGAGTCTATTTTCCTGTGTGGTGTAAGGAAATGGTCCAATTTCATTTTTCTGCACATGGCTATCCAATTTTCCCAACACCATTTGTTGAAGAGACTGTCTTTTTTGCATTGGACATTCTTTCCTGCTTTGTCAAAGATTAGTTGACCATGGAGTTAAGGGTCTATTTCTGGGCTCTCTATTCTGTTCCATTGATCTATGTGTCTGGTTTTGTTCCAGTACCATACTGTCTTGATGATGACAGCTTTGTAGTAGAGCTTGAAGTCTGGAGTTGTGATGCCACCAACTTTGGCTTTCTTTGAAATTCTCCTTCTTGATGAGGTCTTTGCCTGGTTTGGGGATCAGTGTAATGCTAGCTTCATAAAATGGAAGTTTTCCTTCTGATTCAGTTTTCTGAAATAGTTCAGGGAATAGGTATTATTTCTTCCTTGAAAGTTTGGTAGAACTCCCCAGGGAATCCATCAGGTCCTGGGCTCTTGTTTTTTGGGAGGTTTTTGATCACTGCTTCAAACTTGTTGCTAGGTATTGATCTATTCAGGTTGTCAATTTCTTCCTGATTCAGTTTTGGAAGTTTAGAGTTTTCCAGGAATGCATCCATTTCATCTAGGCTGCTTAACTTGTTGGCATATAACTGTTGATAATAATTTCTGATGATTGTTTCTATTTCCTTGGTGTTAGTTGTGATCTATCCCTTTTAATTCATAATTTTATTAACTTGGGTCTTCTCTCTTTTCTTTTGGATTAGTTTGGCCAATGGTTTATTGATCTTATTTATTCTTAAAAAAAAAACAGCTTCTAGATTCATTGATGCATTCTACTGTATCTCTAGTTTCTATCTCACTGATCTCTGCTCTAATCTTGATTATTTTCCTTCTTGTGTGTGGAGTTGTTGAGTCTCCAGTTCTTTAAGGTGTAAAGAGAGCTGGTGTATTCTGGGTTTTTAAATTTTTTTTTGAGGGGGGCCTTTGATGGCTATGTATTTCCCCCTTAGGATCGCCTTTGCTGTATCCCATAGGTTTTGGACTGAAGTTTCTTCATTCTCATTGGTTTCCATGAATTCTTTAAGTTCTTCTCTGATTTCCTGGTTGATCCAAGCATTCTTAAGCAAAATGGTCTTTAGCTTCCAGGTGTTTGAATTCCTTCCAACCTTTTTCTTGTGGTTGAGCTCCAGTTTCAAAGCATTGTGATCTGAGAATATGCAGGGAATAATCTCAGTCTTCTCATATCAATTGAGTCCTGATTCGTGACCCAGTATGTCATCTATTCTAGAGAATGTTCCATGTGCACTGGAGAAGAATGAGTATTCTGTTGTTTTAGGGTGGAATGTTCTGTATATAACTATGATGTCCATCCAGTCCAATGTGTCATTCAATGCTATTGTTTCTTTATTGATTTTCTGCTTGGATAATCTGTCTATTACTGAGAGTGGTGTGTTAAGATCCACTACTATTTATGTATTCATATCAATGTGAATACAATCTTAATCTTGATTAACAGTTGGCTTATGTAGTTGGCTGCTCCCATATTGGGGATATAAATATTTACAAGTGTTAGATCTTCTTGGTGGATAGACCCTTTAAGAATGATGTAGTGTCCTTCTGTATCTCTGACTACAGTCTTTAGTTTAAAATCTAATTTATGTGATATGAGAATCACTACCCCAGCCTTCTTTTTGAGGCCCATTGGCATGAAAGATGCTTCTCCATCCCTTCACTTTCAGTCTGGATGTATTCTTAGGTTCAGAAATGGTCTCTTGCAGACAACATATGGATGGGTCCTGTTGTTTAATCCAGCCTGCAAGCCTGTGCCATTTTATGGGAACATTTAGGCCATTTACATTGAGAGTGAATATTGAGAGATACCTTTTTATTGACATCGTGTTACCTGTGAAGTCTTTGTTTCTATAGATTGTCTCCATAAATTTCTGTTCAATTATATTCTTGGATTTTTCCTCTTTTATAGAGCCCCCCTTAATATTTCTTGTAATGCTGGCTTGGTGGTCACGTACTCTATTAAACCTTGCCAGTCTTGGAAGCTCTTTATCTCTCCATCCATTCTGAATGTCAGTCTTGCTGGATAAAGTATTCCTGGCTGCATGTTCTTTTCATTTAGTGCCCTGAATACATCTTGCCAGCCCTTTCTGGCTTGCCAGGTTTCTGTGGATAGGTCTGGCGTTATTATGATGGAACTTTCTCTGTACATAAGGAATCTCTTCCCCTTAGCTGCTTTCAAGAGGTCCTGTCTAAAATTATGATTCATATTTTCACAATCAAGTGTCTCAAGGTCTTTCTAGATTCTTTGATCTTGGAGGGGGGTTGGGACCTTTCTGCCTCTAGGACATGAACGCTGGTTCCATTCACAAGATTAGGAAATTTTTCATGGAGAATTTGTTCAACTACATCTTCCAGTCTTCTTTCTTTCTTCTCCCACTCAGGGATTCCAATAATTCTGACGTTGGAACATTTCATGGCGTCATTTGTTTCCCTAATTCTGTTTTCATGTCGTCTAAGCTATTTGTTCCAGGCCTCCTTCTGATCCTTTTTCTCTCTCTGTTTGTCCTCTAGATCACTAATTCTGCCTTCTGCCTCAGTTACCCTAGGTGTTAGAGAATTTTGATTAGATTGGAACTCATTCATAGCATTGTTAACATCTTCCCTCGTGCCTTCCACTTCTTCCCTAATCAATTCCATTTTGTCATTAAGGGCTTTCTCCAAGGTAGCCTTGCCTGGATAATTGTTATCCTGAATTCCCTTTCTGACACACTGTTTATGTCCATATCCAATAGCTCTGATGGAGAGGGCACAGTTTCTGAACTTTTCCTCTGTTGGGCATTCCTCCTCCTAGTCATTTTGGTGAGAGATGGCTGAGGGGATGTGTAGCTGGATGTATCAACTGTCGTCCAGGCAAGGTGCAGCCTGGAACGCTTCTGTGCAATCAGGAGTCTCCGCTAAAAAGAAAGAAAAAGGAAAAAAAGAGAGAGAGAGTGAGAGACAGGAAAAAGAAATTACAAAAGAAAAAAGAAAAGAGAAGACCCAGCTTGAATGAGCCCCAAAGGTAAGGTTTATAAAGTATACAAACAAAAAAGACAAGCAAAAAACTGACAAAAGTAAATGACAATAAAAAGATGAACCCAGCCAAAATGAACCCCAAGTATAAGATATATATACTACCAGAACAAAAACAAATATACAGAAATACTGACAGAAGAAGAAAATGGGAGGTTAGTTATAAATTCTCAGTGTGGGTGAGGAAGGTTATTTTGATTCTTCCTGGCTGTATCTTGAGATCTTTGTTAAAGGACTCAAATTTCCTGAATTAAAGGGGGATTAAAACTGGTTTATATGTAGGGGTAGTTTTGACTGGGGAAAGAGGATTACCTGGAAGGTTATCTCTATATGAATATTAAAAGAAAAAACAAAACTAGAAAAGCAAACAAAACAACAACAACAACAAACAAACCACAGGTATATGTATCAAAAATGTTTAAGTTAAAAGGTTCTTATGGAATTTGTTGTACTGAACCTCTGATTCTGATGGTAAATAGTTTAAAAATTATAAAAAAAATAAAAAAGAATGAGAATATTGGAAACAAATTAAAAATAAAATTGTATCTATGAAGTATATAGGCTTTAGGGCAATACCAGGAGCTTAATATCTTCTTTTCCCTTGATATTGGGGTTTTAGAGTTTTATGTGGACCCTGTGGTGGTTGTCCTCTTGTTTTTTTGGGGGGGGGCTGGGTTTCTGAGGGAAGTGCTGCTGCGTTTTTCCAGGCAGTCTTGCTAGAGTTGAGTCCTCCTGGCCCCCCTATCAAGGGGCTAGGTTTTGAGAAAACCAGTTTTTCAGGCTGTTGTTCTCTAGAGGTTTTTTGTTTTGTTTTGTTTTGTTTTTTTCTCTTACCTCCTCTTGTTGGCTTTTGGCATTCTTTGGAGTTTGCTTTTTTTATAGAAAAGCAAACTGCACCCACACTTCCATCTCAGAGAGAAGTCTCAGTCTATTGCCCTCTGGGGGCTCCAGAGCTCATAAAATCCCCCTCTGCCACCAGCAGAAGCGTCCCCAGCCACAGTCTCAGGGGTATCAGGAGCTCCCACTTGTACCCCAGTGCTACCAAAACCATGAGAAATATTAGTCCAGAGAGCTGGCTTCCAGCGGCTGCCTCCCCGGGGGCTGCCTGGGCAGGTCCAGACTGCCTTCCAGAGAGGTCCCACTCAGAGATAGCACACTGAGATTTTCATGCTGGCCTGGGCTGGGAGTGTTCATACTCTCACTGGTCCTAGAGAGCACCAGCTAGCACCTGCACAGACCTCTCTCAGGGTAGGGTTTGGAGCATGATTCAGACCCTAGTCGTGCAGTGCGTGTGCAGAGTGCAGAAGGCTGTGGATCTAGAGATCACTGGCTGGCATCCATACCAGACTATTTCACACTCACCACCACTCTAATGCTCTCACACACACCAGTGGCTCAGGGACCAAGGCCTGGCTTCTTTGCTGCACTCTATTCGGCACAATGCCAGTGGTGGCCCTCCTGGGTCCGTGGGCTTAAGTCCGTGTCCCTAACCGCCTGATTCCACCAATTTATCCTTAAGATCCTTTTCTCTTTTGGAGTGCTTTTAACCAGACTCCAAGTTAATGCTGTTCCCCAATCACAGAGCACTCTCGTATTGGGGTATTGCTTTCCAATGGGTTGCTTCTGGTGACTCTTTCCCCCTTTTGTTTATCTTCTGAAATCAGTCTGATGTTCGCAGTCTGCATTACCTGTCCACTGCTATCTTCTGCCCCTGTAGAGATCCAGAAGTGTATAATTCTAATCTCAGGTTGATTTCATGGGTGATCAGAGTGCTTTGGTAGATAATCAGCTCACTTTAGGGGACTGGTTGAAACAGCACCTCCTATTTCTCCACAATCTTGCCCCTCTCCTCAATAAACTGGTAGTTCTATTTTTAACATCTTGGGGACCTCTATACCCTTTTCCAGAGTGGCTGTACCAACTTGCACTCCCACCAACAGTTTAAGAGGGATCCCTTTTCTCCATATCCTTGCCAATATTTGTTGTTTCCTGCCTTCTTAATTTTTGCCATTCTTACTGGTGTAAGGTGGTATCTCATTGTGGTTTTGATTTGTATTTCCCTGATGGCTAGTGATGTTGTCCATTTTTTCATGTGTTCATTAGCCCTTTGTATGTCTTCCTTGGAGAAGTATATGTTCATGCCTTCTGCCCGTTTCTTGACTAGATTATTTGTTTTTTGGGTGTTGAATTTGAGAGATTCTTTATAGATCTTGGATACCAGCCATTTATCTGCAAAGTCATTTGCAAATATCTTCTCCCATTCCGTGGGTTGTGTCTTTGTTTTGTTGACGGTTTCCTTCACTGTGCAAAAGTCTTTTCTCTTGAGGAAGTCCCAAATATTCATTTACACTTTTGTTTCCCTTACCTTTGGAGACTGAAAGAAGTTGTTGTGGCCAATGTTGAAGAGGTTACTGCATGTGTTCTCCTCTAGAATTTTGATGGATTCCTGTCTCACATTTAGGTCTTTAATCCATTTTGAGCTTATCCTTGTGTGTGGTGTAAGAGAAGATCCAGTTTCATTTTTCTGCATATTGCTGTTCAATTTTCCCAGCAGTTTTTATTGAAGAGACTGTCTTTTTTCCATTGGATATTTTTTCCTACTTTGTCAAAGATTATTTGACGATAGAGTTGAGGGTCCATTTCTGGGGTTTCTAGTCTGTTCCATTGATCTACATGTATGTTTTTGCGTCAATTTCATGCTGTCTTGATGAACACAGCTTTGTAATATAGCGTGAAGTCAGGAATAAAGATGCTCCCATCTTTGGTTTTCTTTTTCAACAATTCCCTGGAGATTTGGGGTCTTTTCTGGTTCCATACATATTGTAGAGTTGTTTGTTCCAGCTCTGTGAAAAATGTCGATGGTATTTTGATAAGGATTGTATTGAAAGTGTATATTGCTCTGGGGAGGATAGATATCTTCACAGTGTTTATTCTTCCAATCCGTGAGCATGTAATGTTTTACCATCTCTTTGTGTCCTCCATTTCTTTTTTTTTAAAGATTTTATTTATTTATTTGACAGATAGAGATCACAAGTAGGCAGAGAGACAGGCAGAGAGAGAGAGAGAGAAGCAGGGGGTGGGGGGTGGGGGAAGCAGGCTCCCTGCTGAGCAGAGAGCCCGATGCGGGGCTCCATCCCAGGACTCTGGGATCATGACTTGAGCTGAAAGCAGAGGCTTTAACCCACTGAGCCACCCAGTCGTCCCTCTCCATTTCTTCCATAAGTGTTCTGTAGTGTCTAGAGTATAGATCATTCATCTCTTTGGTTAGGTTTATTCCTAGATATTTTATGTTTTATGGTGTTATTGTAAATGGAATTGATTCCTTAATTTTTCTTCCTTCAGCCACATTGTTAGTGTATAGAAATGTAACTGATTTCTCTGCTCTGATTTTTATCCTGCTACATTGCTGAATTGCTGTATGGGTTCTAGTAATTTGGGGGGTGGAATCTTTGACTTTTCTGTATAAAATATCATATCATCTGTGAAGAGAGTTTGACTTCTTCATTGCCAATTTGAATGACTTTTATTTCTTTTTGTTGTCTAATTGCTGAGCCTAGGACTTCTAGGAACATCTTGAACCAAAGTGGTGATAGTGGGCATCCCTGTCATGTTCCTACCTTACGGGAAAAGTGCTCAGTTTTTCTCCATTATGAATGATATTCGTTGTGGGTTTTTCATAGATGGCTTTTATGATATTGAGGTATGTTCCCTCTCTCTACACTGTGGAGAGTTTTAATCAGAAAAGTATGCTGTATTTTGTCAAAAATTTTTTTTCTGCATCAGTTGAGCCGATTATATGGTTCTAGTCTCTTCTTTTGTTAATATGATGTATCACACTGATTTATTTGCAAATATTGAACCACCTTTGCATCCCAGGAATAAATCCCACTTGTCATGGAAAATCATCCTTTTGATGGATCTTTTTTTGCTAAGATCTTGTTGAGTATTTTGGCATCCATGCTCATCAGGGATATTGGTCTGTAATTCTCCTTTATTGATGAGGTCTTTGTCTGGATTTGGGATCAGGGTAATGCTGGCTCCAGTAGTTTTCCTTCCATTTCTATTTTTTTGAAACACCTTCAGTAGACTAGGTTTAATTTCTTTTTTAAATGTTCGGTACAATTCCTCTGGGAAGATCTGGCTCTGGACTCTTTTTTTTGGGGGGGGGGTTTGATTACTGTTTCAATTTCCTTGCTGACTATGGTCTTTTCAGATTGTCTACTTCTTGTTTCAGTCTTAGAGTTATAAGCATCCAAGAATACATCCATTTCTTCCAGATTGCCTGGTTTGTTGGCATATGGATGCTCGTAATAAGTTCAAATAATTGTCTCTATTTCCTTGGTATTGATTGTGATTTCTCTGCTTTCATTTATGATTTTATTAATTTGGTTGCTCTCTCTTCTTTTGGATAAGTCTGGCCAGAGGTTTATTGATCTTATTAATTTTTTCAAGGAACAAGTGTCTAGTTTGGTTGATTTGTTCTATTGTTCTTCTAGTTTTTATTTCATTGATTTCTGCTCTAATCTTTATTATTTCTCTTTTTTTGGTTGGTTTAGGCTTTATTTGCTGTTTTTTCTCCAGGTCCCTTAGGTGTAAGCTTAGCATATGCTTTTGGGATTTTTCTACGTTTTAAATGGCTATGTACTTCCCTCTAAGGATGGCCTTTGCAATATCCCATAGGTTTTGAACCGATGTATTTTCATTTTCATTGGTTTGCATGAGTTGTTTAGTTTCTTATTTAATTATTATTTAATTTCCTGGTTGACCCATTCATTCTATAACAAGATGTTCTTTAACCTCCAAGTGATTTGTGACCCAGTATGTGATCTATTCTGGGAAAAGTTCCATGTGCACTCGAGAAGAATAATTATTCTGTTGTTTTAAGAAGGAATGTTCTGGATATATCTATAAAGTCCATCTGGTCCAATGTGCCCTTCAAAACTGTTGTTTCTGTTGAGCTTCTTAGACGATCTGTCTGTTGCTGTGAGTGGAGTGTTGAGGTCTTCTACTATTAGTGTATCATCAATATGTTTCTTTGTTTTGCTTATTAGTTGGTTTATGTCATTGGCTGTTCCCGTTTTTGGGCCTAGATCTTTACAACTGTTAGGTTTTCTTGTTGAATAGACCCTTTAAGTATGATATAATGTCCCCTTACACCTCTTACCACAGTCTTTGGTTTATAATCTAATTTGTCAGATATGATGATTGTTACCCCAGCATTCTTTTGAGGTCTTTTCTCATGGTAGATGGTTCTCTATCCCCTTACTTTCAATCTGGAGTTATTTTTAGGTCCAAATAGGTCTCTTGTAGACAGCATATGGATGGGTCTTGCTATTTTATCCAATCTGAAATCCTGTGTCTTTTCATGGGAGCATTCAGCCTGTTCACACTGAGAGTAAATATTGAAAGATATGAATTCACTGCCATTGTATTGTCTGTGAAGCCCCTGTTTCTACAGATTGTGTCTGTTAATTTCTGGCCTATATTATCCTTGAGGTATTTCTTTGTTTATAGAATTACCCTCAATATTTCTTGTAAGGCTGTCTTGGTGGTCACACATTCTTTCAGTTTCTGCCTGTCCTGGAAGCTCTTCATCTCTGCATGCATTCTGAATGACAGTCTTTCTGGATTAAGTATTCTGGGCTGCATGTTCTTCTCATTTAGTACCCTGAATATATTTTGTCAAGTCCTTCTTGTTTTTCAGGTCTCTGTGGACAGGTCTGGTGTCATTCTGATTTTCCTCCCTCCATACATAAGAAATCTCTTCCCCTTTGCTGTTCTCAGGATAGTTTCCTTGGCTATATGATCTGAAAGCTTCACTATTATATGTCAGGGTGTTGATCTATTTTTTTGATTTTGGGAAGAGTCCTTTCTACCTTTTGGAAATGAATGCTTGTTTCGTTACCCAGACTAAGGAAGTTCTCAGCTATGACTTGCTCAAATATACCTTCTAGCCCTCTCCCTCTACACCCTCAGGGATCCCAATAATTCTGGTATTGGAACATTTATGACAGCATTGATCTCTGTAAGTCTATTTCCATTAGCTACTGGCTGCCTATGCCTAGCTTACTTAACTTCCTTCCTTTCTATCAGCTTATCTTCTCGATCAGTGATTCACTCTTCTTGCTCACTCTTACCCTGTCTGTTAGAGTGCCCAGTTTAGACTGCATCTCATTCATAGCATTTTAATGTTTGGCATGATTAGATCTCATTTCTGTCCTTAGAGATTCTATATTATCACTAATGCTTTTTTAAAGCCTAGCTATTGACTTCATAATTGCTACCCTGAAGTCTAGCTCTGACATCTTTCTTATATCCACATCCATTCATTGTGTGGCAGAGGATATTGTCTCTGGTTCTCTTCTTTGTGAAGAGTTCCTCCTTCTAGTCACTCTGTCAAGGGATGGTTCAATGAGTGAATAGAATTCAAAATATCAACCATGGCCCAAGCAAAATACACCCTAGAAAAAATCCAAAGTGGTCGAAAGCTACCACAGATACACAACCAAAGCAAGACGATCCAAAACAAAAAAAAACCAGAACAAAACAAAACAAGACAAAAAACAAAAAATACAGGGTGGTAGCAGTGAGAGAGATTATAATCTCTCAGGGTGGAAAAAGCAGGGCGATCTGCCTATTCCTGCTTGATTTTTCCTCAGTGTGTTAGAAGGTAATGTATCTCCAAATTGCAAAGAAATCAGAATATATACACATATGTATATATATTTTTTCAATAAGATTGAATAGATTGAAAAATAGGCCAGTATGGGCCATAAATACATAAACCGTAGATATGAAAAAAAGTTAAAAAGCGACTTAAAGGTATACGTTGGGAAATAATCTATTTGAAATGGGAACAAGGTAAAAAGAATGAAAAAGGAAAGAATAAGGAAATATAAAAAAAAGAAATGTAAAATTTTAGTCTGAATTATAAATGAGTCATGAGGGAACACCTGGAGCTCCGTACATTATTTCCCCCTTGTTCTGGAATTTCACAGCCATTTGAGAAATAAGCTTATCATTCACCTGTTCTTCCAATGTGTCTTCTGGGGGAAGGGCTTGCTGCCTGGCTTCTCAGTCTCTTTTCCTGGGTGGAGTTTTCCCATGCCTTGTCAGGGGCATGGGCTTAATGTGAGCTGATCAGTTGTGTGACATTTTTTCCTTGGGGGCTTTCCACTTCTCTTTAGATGGTCAGAGAGTATGTGGCTGTGAGGGAATCTCTAGTCTTGAGCCACATGTTCTTGGTCCCCTTTCTTCAATAAATCCTCCAGATCTAACTGTCTCCTTTTCTGTGTGTACAAAACTCCATAGACACTCACTATTTGTGCCCATGCACCTCTCCAGGGGAAGTTACAGGGAACCACAAGCATCTCTGTGCTTTGTGACTTTGGGAATTGCTAGTGACCTTGGGCTCACAGGTGCACCCTCTTCAACAGCTCACAGGTCATAGTGGATGCTGTCCCAGTGTCCCTTCAGTGGTCACACTGCTCTGAGAGCTGTTGCCCAATCATAAGCATGGCCTACTTGTGCCCCAAACCACCAAATCCTGTGGGTCCCACTTGCTGCCCCTCTCCTGGGGAAGGTATGGGGACCCTCGAGAGTCTCTGCACTTTGTGACTACAATTGCTGGAAGCTGTTGGCTCTCATGTGCACCCTTTTCCACAGATCCCAGGTTTCCATAGCTCCCAGGTCATTCTGGGAGATTCCCCATTGTCATTTTATGGGCCACAGCACCCTGACAGCTGTTGTCCTGTCATGATTGCAATTCATTTTATATCTCCCATAAGATGTTAAACAAACTTCACCTTCTAGTCCTTTTTAGGGGTCAGATAGACAGCAGTCTCCATACTGGATCCACTTGTGATTTATGGTGACCAGAGCTGAGAGTCCCTTCTGGGCTCACTGACCATAACCAGTCTCCCTGCTCCACTGTTTGGGCACTCCATCAGTTCAGGCTCCCCCATTCTTTCTGAGTCTCCTGGAATCCTGACACCAGAATGATCCACATGGACTTCTGCCCTATTCATCCCCTGTGTCCTTTTCAGAAAGGGGTGTCTCTTGCCAGAGCAGATTTCCAAGGGTCCTGATTTTTGGCTCCTGTGCTATATCACTTTCCAGTGCCCGGTTTATGGAGGCTTTGTCCCCCCCTACGTCCATCACCATATATTTCCCCCAAAGGTTCAAGGTTCTGTATCTCCTACCTTCTAAAAAGTAGTTGTTTTTCTGTTTGTAGGGATCCAGATAAATCTTACATCTCAGTTGAATTTGTGTGTGTTCAGAATGGTTTGATAGATATCCAAAAAATTTGAGGGACCAGATGAAACATGGTCCCTTACTCTGTTGCCATCTTCCCAAATCTCCCTGTGTTTCCTACTTTTATACTGTAACCTTTCATTTCATTTTTGCATTCAAAGTGACCTATTTAATATTTCTTACAAGTTTGGCTTAGTGGTCACAAAATCCTTTAGTTTTTGCTTGTTCAGGAAGATTTTATTTATTTTTTAATCTTTCCTTCTATTCTGAATAATAGCCTTGTGGGATAGAGTATTCTTGGGTGCAGATTTTTCCCATTCAGCACTTTAAATGTATCCTGTCACTTCATTTTGGCTTGCAAAGTTTCTATTGAAAAATTTCCACCTAGACGTACATGTTTTCCCTTGTAAGTTACTGACTTCTTTTTGTCTTGTTGCTTCCAGATTTTTTTCTTTATCCCTATATTTTGCCAATTTAATTAATACACGTCTTGGTTTTGGTCTGCTTTCAAAAAAATGTTGTGGGTTACCTGTGTCTTTTGAATCTAGATATTTGTTTCCTTCTCCAGATTAGGGAAGTTTTCAGGTATTAGTTCTTCAAAAATTTGCTGCTCCCCTTTCTCTCTTTCTTCTGGGGCTGCTGCAATACAGATGTTATTATATTTCATGAAGTCAGTGAGTTCCCTAAACTATTCTCATTTTGTGTAATTTTTTCCCCTCCTTTATTCAGTTTGATCACCTTCCTTTACCCCGTCTTCTAGGTCACTAATTCACTTCTCTGATTCTTCTATCTTGTTATTCATTCCATCAAGTGTTTTTCTCATTTCATTTATTGAGCCCTTTATTTCTGCTATGTGATCTCTTATTTCTTTGTTAAGAGTCTCTCTCTCTCATGTTCCAGTCTTTTCTCAAGTCCACTGAGTGTTCTTATTATCAGTGATTTGAATTCTCTATCAGGCATGTTACTGATATCTTTTTTTCTTTGATCTCTGGCTGTGGCCTGTCTTGCTGTTTCATTTTCTCTGCCTCCTTTTTTTTTTGTCCTTTCGGTGTCTGTTTCTGTGTTAAGAAAGTCAGCTGTATCTTCTACTTTTGAAAGTAGTGAGTTTATGAAGAGGGGTCCTGAAGTGCCTGCAGTTTAGTGTCCCCCGTTCACCAGAACCTAGCAATTCAGAAGAATATCCTATGTGTGTTACTTATGTCCTGATGTGTCTCAGTCACTTTTTCTTTCAGTGCATTCATTGGCAGATATTGTCTGCCTATTATTGACTATGCTTCCTATCTGTGGTGTCAGTGAGACCCAGGCAGGTCAGGTCTGAGGTATGTCTGCTGTGGATCTTGAGAGTCATGTGGCAGTGTTAGGAAAAACAGTGTTAGACCTCTAGCTGTTTGCTGGATTCTCCAAGCCCTGCAGCAGCTGGGGTCTATGGCAATGCAGCCAGGGGAATGAGTTTAGGTGTAGCATGTGACAGTGGCAGGGTGTGATCAGGTCCCCTGTGTGATAGTGGCTGGGGGTGTGCACCTGTGTGTGGTGCATGGTGACAGCTGTGCACCTGGTTGCTAGGCAGGACAGTCACAACTTTAACAAAATTTGCCCTGAGACTTGGACAAGAGTACAAATGCCTGTGCAGCCCTGACTCCTTCAGGTGGCTCTGTATTTATGTTAGGGGTCAGGAGAGGAAAATTGTGCCTGCCAGCTTCCTCATTTCCAGAAAAGTTCTCCAAAGTGCTCCAACATTTTTATAAACGGATTTGTCTCCTGCTTGCCCTTGGCATTGTGTAAAGTACTGTTTTTATGTTGTTTCTCCACACAACCTGCCATCTCTTTAAGGGCAGCCTTCCAGCTATCACTCTCTCTTCCCACTGGCCCTCCTGGTTCATCCAGTTCTCAGTCAGCTGACTATTAAAGCTCTAGGCTCCAAAGTCCCAGTGGTTTTACAAACTCATAAAATTTAGTCCTTTTGGTTTTTAAAGCCAAACTTTATGGGGATTAGATTCCCTCATGTGGGATACCTGGTGTGAGTATTCTTTTCTCTGCCTTCTCCACACATGCAGTTCCCTCCCTTCTGTGAGCAGCCTCTCTTCACTTTTCTGGCATTTCTTACCTTTCAGATGCAGCTTCTTCTCTATATTTAGTTGTGGAATTTTTTCTGCCAGTCTTCAAACTGCTCTCTGGTTTATTGACTTGGATGTAGTTGATATCTAGCTTTAAACATTCCCTGGAGTGAGCTCAGGGTCCTCCTACTCTACTGTCTCCCCAAGCTCCTGGAAGATGGAGTAGACATCTGATTTTAGATAATCAAACTCTTATTTGTTACAAATAGCAATTATTTTGTGGAATGTGGATTTGCTTACTTTAAAAATCTTGATGGACTAGAAAGATGAGGTAAGGGGGTTCCACTAATTGATGTTAATCATACGTTTGTGTTTTCAGTCCTTGTTGAAAATCTTTTAAATAATATAGGTTCATTTTATTGCCTACCTTAGCTAGCATAGTAGAGTTAACATAAATGCAACTTCATTTGGCTCATTGAATTCTCAGGGCCTCAGAAACATCATTCTACTCACCAATTTTGATTGTATATAGTGATATGGATAGAGCTCTAGAAGCTATTGAGCTAGCCATATAGGAGCTCAATCCATACAGAAGTTTGGTCTTACTGTGTCTTGGAATATAATTGGAATTTAGTGATGCTTCACAAGACAATATTAACTTTTATTATTATTATTTAATTTAAATTAAAATTAGTTAACATATAGTGTAGTATTTATTTTAGAATTAGAATTTAGTGATTCATCATTTACCTATAACACCCACGGTTCATCCCAACAAATGCCCCCCTTAATACCCATTACTCATTTAGCCCATCCCCCCAACCTCTCCTCCAGCAACTCTGTTTGTTCTCTGTAGTTAAGAGTCTCTTATGGTTTGCTTCCCTCTCTGTTTTTACCTTATTTTTAAAAAAAATTTTTAAAGATTTTATTTATTTATTTGACAGACAGAGATCACAAGTAGGCAGAGAGGCAGGCAGAGAGATAGGAGGAAGCAGGCTCCCCACTGAGCAGAGAGCCCGATGTGGGGCTCGATCCCAGGACCCTGAGATCATGACCTGAGCCGAAGGCAGAGGCTTTAACCCACTGAGCCACCCAGGCGCCCCTGTTTTTACCTTATTTTATTTTTCCTTCCCTTCCTCTATGTTCATTCATTTTGTTTCTTAAATTCCACATATGAGTGAAATTACATATTTGTCTTCCTTTTGTTTAACATAATGCACTCTAGTTCCACCCACATTGTTACAAATGGCAAGAATTCATTCCTTTTGATGGCTGAGTAATATATATATATATATATATATATATATATATATATATATAATCACATTCCCCAGTCCACCCATCAGTTGAAGTATGTTTGGAATCTTTCCATAATTTGGCTATTGTTGATAGTGCTGCCATAAACCTCAGAGGCCATGTGCCCCTTCAATCAGTATTTCTGTATCCTTTGGGTAAGTATCTAGTGGGGCAATTGCTGGGTCAAAGGGTAGTTCTATTTTTAACTTTTTGAGGAAACTTCATACTCTTTTCCAGAGTGGCTGCCCCAGTTTGAATTCCCACCAACAATACAAAAGGGTTTCTTTTTCTCTACATCCTTGCCAACATCTGCTGTTCCTGAATTATTAATTTTAGCCATTTTGACGGGTCTGAGGTGGTATTTCTTTGTGGTTTTGATTTGTATTTTCCTGATGATAAGTGATGTTGAGCATTTTTTCACTTGTCTGTTAGCCATTTGTAGGTCTTTGGGAAAATGTCTGTTTATGTATTCCACCCATTTCTTATCTGGATTGTTTATTTTTTGGGTGTTGATTTTGATGAGTTCTTTATAGATTCTGGATACTAGCCCTTTATGTATATATGTCATTTGCAAATATTTTTTCCCATTCTATCAGTTGCCTTTTAGTTTTGTTGAATGTTTCCTTGGCTCTGCAGAAGTTTTTTTGTCTTGATGAGGTCCTAATCCTCGAGGATTTTGATGGTTTCCTGTCTCACCAATCATGATTTTTAAATAATATTTCTTCATAATTAAAACAAATTTCTCCTAATAATATAAACTTTAAAATGGTGTTAATTGTTTAGCTAATTGAGTTTTAGACAATCAAGGTATTTAATTTGGGTCTTTGGAAGACAGTGTATGGAGCAGTATTAAGAAATACCCAAGTGGAACACACCCCTCCCTTGAGCGAAAGGTTAATTTAGTGATTGGAAGTGTATAATTTAGAATAGTTAAACCATGACCATATGGATTTAGTCCCTAGTTTATGATTTCAACATCTATGGAGAACATAATTTTAAATGTACAGAGATCATTTGAACTTAATATACTATTTACACATATGTTTTTACTTATAAAACCAGAATTTCACTGTCACTCTGAGAATGGAAAAGAGGAAGTATATTTTTCAGTACAGAATTATGAAACAACCTGATTGTACTATAAGAAATACAAGCCTTGTATTTGAACTTGGAAAACTACTTTTGAAGTATTTCTGTTCACTATGGATTTGTGCCTGTCAAAGTGAACATGTTTTTCTGTCATACTTTATTGGATGAAAGGTTTAACAAGTTTCTACTCTTGGGACAGATACAAGGGAGAGGCTGGTGGTATTGGTAAATATAAACTTCAACAACAACAACAACAACAAAAACCTAACCAAATGTGGTCGATTATATTGCTTCCTGACAACTGCTTAAAATAACAGTGAGGTCACTTATGTAATATTCCAGACAAGAGCCCTTTTCTAGATAGAATGTTGATATTACCTCTAGCTTTAGAATATTAAATACTCTAAATTACAATAGATCTCTGAAGAAAAAAAACAAATCTGCAGTCTAATTATTTTTTTATTACTCGCTTTTTTATTTGTTTATTTATTTTATTTTATTTATTTATTTTTAAATTATGTGCAGTCTAAACATTTCTGACTGGTGCCTCTCCTCCGGGTTGACTTTGCTACTATATGGGGGATTTTATCAAAACTCTACTTTTACATAAGGAGTAAATGGCTGGAAAATGTGCAATTAGGTATTTATTATGGAAATTATCAACACTTCTATTGACTGTGATTTTTTTCTATCAAATGTATAATTTCCTTTGCAATTAAAAATCACAGATTAATATGAAAAATATACTATTATAGGTGTCAAACTTTCAATTTGAAGTGCATGCAGTCAGTGTTGTTTGGAGGAGGGGGAGGAGCAGAGGAATTCCAGGAAATACCCCTTCTCAAACTTATCTTAGTAATGATAAATAAGCAGAGTGAGCACTCTGAGGCCCTGAGAGATCTGAAACACCAGAGGAAAAAAGGAAATACATGCCCATTCTGAGCTTTTAAGAGTCCATTTGAAAAGATTTTCATTAACGTGGACTTTCTGTTTAACACCCAGTTTACCTGAAAATTAAACTTAAGTAAAAGCTCACATATGGTAGCTAAGATTTCCTTGTAAAATGTTGATGAACAGTTTTAAAATTATGGCTCCATAGTCACTGAGTGTGATATCTAAAAAACTATGCAAATGGTAGATAAAATTTTTATGACAAATTGGTATATGTGCCTTAATGCTTTTGGCTGTTCATTTCTCACCATTTTAAAAATAATAATATGATTTTATTTTGAAAATGCTTTGATTCTTCAAGATCCATAGTGTCCAGTTAATAAATACCACTTTCCAGGATACTAAATTGTATCTAAATATCATAATTATTGGTGTGGTCTTACACTACCAGCTATTCATTCTATTTGTGGATGATCAGATCTAATACTTAGCAGTGTATTTCAATCAGTACTTTAATACCTAAGGAGTAAAATGAAGATAATTTTGATTACAGTTCCACTTTAACTACTGAATACAACTTCTGAATGAGTTAGTTGATCTGCAAATTAATGATTATAGCATCTGTGTCCATTATTATTTTTGTATATGTGTCTTAAGATAATGTATTGAGTCATTTTTAGTTCTGTAAGGAAATGTTATCAGTAGTCACATAACATTAACATCTCTAAAATACAGGGACTTGAGAAACTACTGTACTGTTATCATCAGAGGATTAGCTATGGTCTTAGCAAATATGATGAGCTGAACATTTTTTAAAAAGAGAGATTTAAATTATGAATATTTCTTTGTCTTTTGCATTTGGTTAAGAGAAGACTAAAATTGCATAATGGCAATTTCTATTTGATAATTCTATCAATGCAACATACCATAATCTATTCATTTAATCCCATCAAATTTATACAATTGTATCATAGGAAAAACAAATGAGGATAAGAAAAGCATGTTTGTGTTTGTGCATGGGTTATACCTTGCTTAATGCTACATTTTTAAACTAACTTTTAGTAATTCATGCTTAAGTTTATTTACTATTTATGCTTATTTAGTAATTCATGCTTATTAATTTGTTAATTTATGCTTATTAAATTATGCTTTTAGTAATTTATGCTCACTAATAAATTATAAATTAATATTACAGTAACTCATACAATAAAAAGGAAACATCATACAAAAAGTACTTTGTAATTAAAACTATTCAAGTCCAGAAATAAACCACTCTATGATTTAGTATCTCTAGATTTAGACTCCTATTTCCACTTTCTCTTCTTTCATTCTTTTGATCTCCAATTTTTGAATTTATACTTAGCAAAGAATCATTTAATCTCATTCCTTAAATCTCAAATTAAGTAAAGCTTCAAAGATGAATTAATTGCATTTGTAAAAATCATGCACACTTAAGAAAGAAGATAAGCTTGCTGGATAATTTGAAAAGGCTGTGTCATCAAAATATTGCATTGCTCTCTCTCTCTAACAAATAAGTAAATAAAATCTTTAAAAAAAATATTGCATTTTATTGAGGGAAAATGCAATAAAGGCTTTTCTTCATATTTTTGCATGAATTCTCTAGTGAGTCTATGGGAAGGAATGACCTTGCTGACCTTCTCACACTCTTAAGTAGCAAGTGTGATCATTTAGTTTGAATTGGAAGCAAGGGGGCCATGGAGAGAGCCTGAAAGCTTACAATAAGAATTAGTGAAAAAGGGGCACCTGGGTGGCTCAGTGGGTTAAAGCCGCTGCCTTCGGCTCGGGTCATGATCCCAGGGTCGTGGGATCGAGCCCCGCATCGGGCTCTCTGCTCTTTGGACAGCCTGCTTCCTCCTCTTTCTCTGCCTCTCTGCCTACTTGTGATTTCTGTCTGTCAAATAAATGAATGAAATCTTTAAAAAAAAAAAAAAGAATTAGTAAAAAAGCAGAGAAGTTTAAACATAGGCAACAGGGCTAGGATGACAAATCAAAACCTTGACCACTTCTTCACTTCTTTATGTACCACTCTTTTACCAATACATATCAAAGAACAACAGATATTTGGGAGAAATTAATGAGGTATAAGGTTCTGTTAGTTTAATCTTGCTCAAATGTCAGCCCTTTGACAAGTATTTTGAAATTAATTTGAAATGAGGGGCACCTGGGTGGCTCAGTGGGTTAAAGCCTCTGCCTTCGGCTCGGGTCATGGTCCCAGGGTCCTGGGATTGAGGCATCGGGCTCTCTGCTCAGCAGGGAGCCTGCTTCCTCCTCTGCCTGCCTCTCTGCCTGCTTGTGGTCTCTGTCTGTCAAGTAAATAAATTAAAAAAAAATAAAATTAATTTGAAATGAGCATAAATATGAATTTCATTAGCTGACACAATATGAAACCGGAAGTATCTTTAAATCTGGTACTATCTCTCAGAGTAATTACAGTATCTGATGGAGCAAGAACTTATTCCTTATTACATTGATTCAAAAGAAATCAGAGCATGGGAACTCACCTGTGTAAACTTCTAAATTTTGAAGTTTCATTTAGTAAATAGATTTTGCAGACTTTCTATCCCCAAAAAGCAAATGAAACAAATTCCTTTTGATGTTCCCCAAAAAGCAAATGAAACAAATTCCTTTTGATGTTATTGCAATGATAGTTGGGTTATGAGAATAATCATTTTAGTAGACACTTATATTCCTTACTATTTGCCAGGCATTAACCCGAGAGCTTTAGTATATTTTGAGCTTGTTCGATGTAAGCAACAGGTCTATGGAATAAATGCTATTATTATTATTCCTATTTTATAGATAAGAAATATGAGGCAGAAGAAGGTGCATTTGTGTACTCAAAGTTACATGATTAATACGTAATGGAATTTCCTGAATGAAGTTTCCAATTTTGGCTTCATAGTCCATGCCCTTTATCCCTGTACTACACTGCCTCATAAGTCTGATGCAGGATTGACAAGAAATCAGAAAAAAGGAAGGAAAGAATTTGAAGATCTGCAATAATTAAAAAAAATTATCTCAAAGTTTTTACAAAAAATTTCAATATGTTACAGATTCATTATGTGTACCTGTTTTTCTTTCTTTCATGAGGTTAAATAAACTCTAGAAAATAGTAAATGAAATACCCTGATATCACGACATTAAATTCTTTCTCCCATTGGGATTTCTGCATGTTATATCAGAAACTTGTTGGCAGGATTAAATGTTTTAATAAACATTGTAAATTATCTTTACCTAATTGCCAACCCTTATGAAATCCCTTAAAAAAGTTTTTGAAATGTTTTTATCACCTTGTCACCTGCACACTTAATAAAATTCAGTAAAAACATTAACTTCTATCCAGCAAATGTTTTTGGCTTGGGTGATTTTTCTTATGATGCCTTAAACTACTGCTGGCATTGAGTATTGGGTCATTCTTTCTCCAGGAAGGTAAATGTCAAGTATCCATTGTTATTTTTAAAGTTTTTATTTAAATTCTAGTCAGGTAACATATAGTGTATTGTTGGTTTCAGGAGTAGAATGTAGTGATTCGTCACTTACATATAACATGCAGTGTTCATCACAAGTGGCCTCATTAATAGCCATTACCCATTTAGTCCCTTCCCTGCCCTCTCCCTTCCAAGCTACCCTCAGTTTGATCTCTATAGTTATAAGTCCCTTATGGTTTGCCTGCCACTCTGGTTTTTTCTCCCCTTACTGTATGTTCACCTATTTTGTTTCTTAAAATCCACATAGGAGTGAAATCATATGGTATTTGTCTTTCTCTGATATATTTTGCTTAACAAAATACTCTCAAGCTCCATCAATGTCATTGCAAATAGCAAGAGTTCATTATTTACTTTGGCTAATATTCCATATGTATATATATACACACGGAAAAAATATATATAATCTTTATCCATTCTTTAGCCAACAGGTATATAGATATTTGGGATCTTTCTACAAATTTGGCTATTGTAGATAATGCTGCTCTAAACATCATGTGCTCTTTTGAACCTTTATTTTTGTATCCTTTAGGTAAATACTTAGTAGTGCAGTTGCTGGATCACAGGGTAGTCTTATTTTTTAACTTTTTGAGAATCCTCCATACTGTTTTCAAAATTGGCTGTACCAACGTGCATTCCCACCAAAAGTGTAAGAAGGATCCCCCTTTCTCCACATCCTCACCAACATATGTTGTTTTCTGTGTTGTTAATTTTAGCCATCCTGACAGATAAGAGGGGATATCTTATAGTGGTTTTGATTTGTATTTCCCTGCTGATGAATGATATTGAGCATTTTTTCATGTGTCTTTTGGTCATCTGGATGTCTTCTTAGGAAAAATGTCTAATGTCTATTCATGTCTTCTGCCCATTTCTTAACTGGATTATTTGTTTTGTGGGTATTGTTTGATTAATTTCTTTATAGAATTTGGGTACTAACTATTTATCAGATATGTCACTTGAAGATGTCTTCTCCAATTCTATGGGCTGCGTTTTAGATTTGTTGATTGTTTCCTTTGCTGTGCAGTTTTTTATCTTGATGAATTCCCAGTAGTTCATTTTTGCTTTTGTTTCCCTTACCTCCAGAGATCTGTATAGTAAGACGTTGCTAGGGCCAAGGTCAAAGAGGTTGCTATTCATGTTCACCTCTAGGATTTTGATGTTTTTCTGTCTCACATTTAGGTCTTTCATCTATTTTGAATTTATTTTTTGTATAGTGTAAGAAACTGGTCCAGTGTCATTCTTCTGCATGTTGCTGTCCACTTTCCCCAGAACCATTAATTGAAGAGACTTTTTTCCATTGGATATTCTTTCCTGATTTGTCAAAGTTTATTTGGCCATATGTTTATAAGTCCATTTCTTGGTTTTCTATTCTGTTCCATTAAACTATATGTCTGTTTTTGTGCCAGTACCATAGTGTCTTGATGGTTAGAGCTTTGTAATATAGTTTGAAGTTCAGAATTGTGATGCCACCAGCTTTGCTTTTTCTTTTTCAAGATTGTTATGGCCAGTTGGGGTCTTTTTTTTTTTTTTGGTCTCATACAAATTTTAGGATTGTTTATCCTAGGGCTGTGGAAAAATGTTTATGTTATTTTGATAACATAAATTAAATGTATAGTTATAGGTTGCATTAAATGTATAGATTGTTTTGAGTAGTATAGATATTTTAACAATGTTTGTTCTTCCAATCAAAGAGCATGAACAATTTTTCCAATTCTTTCCATTTGCATGTCATTTTCAATTTCTTTTATAAGTGTTACTTCTGCAGTTTTTAAAGTACAGATCTTTCATCTCTTTAGTTCACCTCCTATGTATCTTATGGGTTTTGGTGCTATAGTAAATGGGATTGATTTCTTGATTTCTCCTTCTGCTGCTTTATTATTGATGTATAGAAATGGAATATATTTCTGCACATTGAGTTTGTATCCTGAAACTTTGTTGAATTTGTGTATCAGTTCTAGGAATTTTTTGGTGCAGACTTTGTGTTTTCTACATAAAGTATCATGTCTGGAAACAGTGAAAGTTTGAATTATTCTTTGATGATTTGGATGTGTTTTAGTTCTTTTTTTTTCTGATTGCTGAGCCTAGGACTTTCAGTACTATGTTAAATAAAAATGGTGAGCGTGGACATCTCATTTTCCTGACCTTAGAGGAAAAGCTCTCAGTTTTTCCCTATTGAAGATGATATTGGCTGTGCGTGCTTCCTATATGGTCTTTATGATGTCAAGGTATGTTCCCTTTATCCTTACTTTGTTTAGGATTTTTGTCAAGAATGGGTGCTTTACTTTATCAAATGTTTTTTTCTGCATGTATTGAGAGGCTCATATCGTTCTTATCCTTTATTTTATTAATGTGGTGTATCACATTTATTGATTTACAAGTATTGAACCAACTTTGTGGCCCAGGAATAAATCCCACTTGATCATGGTGAGTAATTCTTTTAATGTTCTATGGATTCTATTTGCTAGCATCTTGTTGAGAATTTTTGATTCCTTGTTTATGAGAGACATTGGCCTGTAATTCTCTTTTTTATTGAGGTCTTTGTCTGTCTTTGGCATCAAGGTGATACCGGTCTTGTAGAATGAGTTTGGAAGTTTTCCTTTTATTTCTATTTTTTGGGACATTTTGAGAAGTATAAGTATTAACCTTTCTTTAAATGCTTGCTGGAATTCCCCTGGGAAGTCATCAGACCCTGTACTTTTGTTTGTTAGGAGACTTCTGATTACTGATTCAACTCCTTGCTGGTTATGTGTCAGTTCAAATTTTCTACTTCTTCCTATTTCAGTTTTGGTAGTTTATATGTTTCTAGGAATTTATCCATTTTTTTCCAGATTGCCTTATTTGCTGGCATATAATTTTTCATAATATTCCCTTTTAGTTGTTTGTATGTCTTTGGTATTATTTGTGATATCTCCTCTTTTGCTGATTATTTTATTTAGGTACCTCTCTTTTCTTTTTGATAAATCTGGCTAAGGGGGTTACCAATTTTATTAATTCTATCAAAGAGCAAGCTCCTAGTTTCATTGATCTGTTCTACTGTGTATTTTTTGTTTCTATATCATTTATTTCTGTTCTAATATTTATTATTTTCCTTATGATGTCCTTAGGCTTTATTAGTTATTCCTTTTCTAACTCCTTTCGTTGTAAGGTTAAGTTGTGCATTTGAAACTTTCTTGCTTCTTGAGGTATGCCTATATTTCTATGTAATTCCCTATTAAGACTGCTTTTGCTGCACCCCAGAGGTTTTAGATTGTCATGTTTTCATTTTCATTTGCTTCCATGTGTTCTTTTATTTCTTATTTAATTTTTTGGTTGACCCATTCATTATTTAATTGGATACTCTTTAACCTCCATGTATTTGTGGTCTTTACATTTTTTTTCTTGTGGTTGACTTTGAGTTTCATAGCATTATTGTCTGAAAATATGCATGATATGATCTCAGTCTTTTGTACTTGTTGAGGTTTGATTTGTGATCCAGTATGTGATCTATTCTGGAGAATGTTTCATGTGCTGTTAAAAAGAATTTGTAAATTTGTTGTTTTAGGATAGAATGTTCTGAATATATCTGTTAAGTCCATCTGGTCCAGTGTGTCAGTCAAAGCCATTGTTTTGTTGTGTGATTTTCTGCTTAGGTGATCTGTCCATTGCTGTAGGTGGGGTGTTAAAGTCCATTACTATTAGTATATTATTATCAATGAGTTTCTTTATGTTTGTTATTAATTGATTTACATATTTGAGTGCTCCCAGGTTGGGTGCATGACTATTTACAATTGTTAGATCTTTTTATTGGATAGACCCATTTATTTTGATATAGTGCCCTTCTTGATTTCTTGTTATTCTTTTGTTTGAAATATAGTTTGTCTGATATAACTATTGCTACTTTGGCTTTCTATTGATGTTCATTCACATGATTGATGTTTCTCCATTCCCTCACTTTAAATATGTGGTGTCTTTAGCTCTAAAATGAGTCTCCTGTATGCATCATATAGATGGGTCTTTTTTTAAAAAAACCCATTTTGATTTTATTCCTATGTCTTTTTTTTGGAGCATTTAGTCCATTTATATTCAGAATGATTAGAGATGCAAAGCTAGTGCCATTGTATTACCCATAAAGTCAGTATTTCTGGAAAATTTCTCTCTTCTTTTCTACTCCTTGTTGAATTTGTTCTTCCTTTTCCACTCAAAGAGTCCCCTTTAATGTTTCTTGCAGAGCTGGTTTAGTGGTCACTAAATCCTTTAGATTTTGTTTGTCTGGGAAGCTCTTTATCTCTCCTACTCTGAATGAGAGCCTTGCTGGATAAGGTATTCCTGGCTGCATATTTTTCTCATTCAACACCTGAATATATCATATCACTGTCCTCTGACCTGCCAAATTTCTATGGCTAGCTCTGCTACTAAACTCATTTATCTTACCTTAAGTTAGTATTTTCTTTTCTGTTTTCAGGATTCTTTTCTTATCTCTGTGTTGTGCAGATTTTACTATGATATATATTGGTGTTGCCCTGCTTTTGTTTATTTTAATGAGATTTCTCTGTATGTCCTGTATTTTTGTGTCTGTGTCCTTCCCTAGATTAGGGTAGTTTTCAACTAAACTTTGTTCAAATAAACCTTCTGCCCCCTTTTCCCTCTCTTCATCTCCTGTGACTCCTATGATATAAATGTTATGCTTTATGGAATAGCTGCATTCCCTGAGTTTACCCTGGTGATCTAATATTTTTCTTTCCCTCTTCTTTTAAGCCTCATTTTTTCCCATAGTTTCCTATATCACCTGTTCATTCCTCTGCTTCTTCCATCTTTGTGGTCATTCCATCTAGTTGGTTTTGCATCTTGGTTATAGCATTTTTTATTTCAGCCTGACTAGGTTTTAGATCTTTTATCTCTGCCCTAAGGGAATCCTTGGAGTCTTTTATGCTTTTCTGAAGCCCAGATAGTATTCTTATGATTGTTTCAATTTCTGGTTCAGGCGTATTACTCATATCTGTTTTGATTAGCCCCCTGGCAATGATCTGTACTTGTTCTTTTAGGGTGAATTATCCCCATCTTGGTATTCTGTTTAGGTATATGTCTTCTGTTTGCAATGAAAGCCCGTATGTTTTCTGATCCTGAGAGTAACAGTTATATTAAGAAGAGGTCTTTCACTGTTCAGTACCTGGAACCTCAGGAAGTGTTTCTAATATATGTTGTGTGCACTGTTCTGTTGTGTTTTTCTTCCTTTTCCTTTCAGATCAGTCTTCTGCACAGTTTCTCCTTGCCTGAAGTGGAGAGTATTTGGACCTTGTCCAGCATGTAGCAAGTTTTAACTAGGTGTGCTTTGGTGTGCTTATTACAAGAGGCTAGGTTCTATTTCCCCTAGAAGTGAAGTTTTGCAGCACTCTATGATCAGCAGATCTGTTGTGTGTAGGGAGGTTGTGTTAGTCTCCTGGGGAGGGGCCTCTTGCTGCTTTGACTCTTAAGAGTACTTGCTGTAGTTCAGAAGCAACAGCACATGGGAGTGAGGCCTGGTGAAAGCAGTTCAAGTTTTCAATGTGGGGTGGTATGCTGCTCACTGAAATCCCTCTGTGCTAATTTCTGAAAGAGAAATGGTGTCTCTACTGTCTCCAGAGAGTGGAGTTTGCGCCTGTTGCTATTCAGCAAGCTCTCATAGAAGAGTGAATAATTTCCCCTCATTTATCCCGGACATTCCTCAGATCCCTGCCTTCTCCCTGTATGTGTCTAAGGTGTCCGCCCACATGGCAGGGTAGTACTCCTGCATATTATCTCAGGCGTACTGGCTGAGTTTTAAAACTCCGGTTTTAGGGACATGGTATGGCACAAACCCATGCTAATTCTCTGGGAGAGGGTCTTACCACACTGGGGCTGGTGCTGTTTTGTTTAAGAAAGGGAGTCACATGAAAGCACATGGTCTTGGACTTTATGGTAAAGTATAACAAAGAGCTGGAGTCCAGGTTAGCTTTACTCAGCAGGCATCTCTGCTCATATGCTAATGACCAAAGTAGTTCAATGGTGTCAGCCTGCTTTTTTTTTGTCCCTGGAGAAGCAGTGCCACCTCTCCCAAATGCACTCCAGGAAGGGGAACTTTATCTCCCAGTGTGACTCAGATCATTGAACTCTGCTCTCCTTCACAGGAGCAAATCTATACCCTCAAGTTTCCACCCAGTAATAGTGTGGACTTCTAAAACTTTAGGCTTTGAGCTCTGCTGCTTGTAAAATCTTACAATAATCATCCTTTGTTTTTTCCTATCAGTAGTTTTGGGGATGTATTTTTCTTGTGTAATTCCCTGTGTTCTGCTCACTCTTTCTCCCTTTCTCTCCTCTCTCCCTGATCAGGGCTTCCTCCCCTCTGCACACTGGCATACCTTTTCTCTCCCAAATCACATCTTTGCATCTCTAACCTTCCACTATGTGGCCACTTTTCTCCCTCTAGTGGTGTAGTTTGTTCTTTCAGTCCTAAGATCAATTTCCTGGGTGTTCAGAATGATTTGGTATTTATCTAGCTATGTTTGAAGGATGAAGCAAGCATAGGATACTCTTACTTTCCACCATCTTAACTCCTCAAATATTCATTACTGAATGGCAAAGGAATCTACTTCTGTTGGAGAGTTATTTAATTTACAAGTAACTAAAAGTGGTTGTGTGTGGGGGGAGTGATTGTAAAGAGAGCTGTGGGAGAGTGATTATGAAGGGAGCTGTGTGACATCCCTTCATGTAGTTCACATACCAAGCTTCCAACAGCAGTTCTTGTTCAGGAAATTGGAGACTTGGTTCTTTCAACTGGTCTGAGTATGTTTCTAGTCTCAGTTCCAATTTGCATCCTCTGCGTTCAGTACTGTAGAATGATTCAAATTCTAGTAAATTACAACACATAGAGGCTTGTAATCATATTCAATGGAAGAACTATCCATTGTTTCAAAAAACATCATTTGCTGCAGTCACTGATTAGAGGAAAAGAAAGAATGTAGCCCAAATAATAAAGGTCAAGAATAACAACTAAATTGATAATACTACCTTGGGCATTAATAATACACTTAGGCATTAGAGTTTGGGCTTAGAGACTTCAAGAAAACTGATAAATCTTTAAAGATTTAGCTGTAGATTTAGAGTAGATCACAAGGATTAACAAGTTAAATTTATGAAATAAATCCATTATATTGATGTTCTTGGAAGCTATACTTTTTTTTAAAGATTTATTTATTTATTTATTTGACAGATAGATCACAAGTAGTCAGAGAGACAAGCAGAGAGAGGAAGGGAAGCAGGCTCCCTACTGAGCAGAGAGCCCAATGCGGGGCTCGATCCCAGGACCCTGGGATTACGACCTGAGCCAAAGGCAGATGCTTTAACCCACTGAGCCACCCAGGCGCCCCAGAAGCTATAATTTAAAAAATTCTTCAATATACTATGTAGAGGAGAGATAATGGAAATATAAATAACTATTTTTTAAAACTATAAAAGCAGAAGAACACAATGGACAGAAGCAACAAAAATCATGGTTTTATTGATATTGACTTAATTAAAAATATTTTCTGTTGCTGATGTTGTCTTTTGGAGACTGTAGCATAGTTATGATTAGGAATCCTAGAGACTCACATGAGTGAGCAGTATTACAATGATATTACTCTTCCTTTCATCTGAAATTATTAAACTTTTCAAGTTGTTTCTTATTTTCTTATAAAGTTTATTTCCTCTTTCTTTGAAAAGGAGGTAATTCAGAGGCTGAATTTTACTTTAATTGTTCAACCAGGGTTGGTGAATATTGATGTCTGTATTTTAATGAAGTCGCTCTATCAGCTGTGGTTTCTTTACTCTTATGGGCTCAGGAAAGTAGAAGTGTTGTGGTTGTGTCATACTTATTCCATTGCCAGTAACCACATTTTAATAGCCCTGTGAGTTTACTATTTCATACATAACATATATATTTCTTGACAAGGATTAGGTTGTGTTTTTCAGTTCACTGCAGAAATAAAAATAGGAGGAAGAAGAAAGGAAATAAAGAAGATAAGGAAAAGATAGAGGAAAGGAGGGAGCAAGAAGTGAAGGAAATAAGGAAGAAGAGTAAAGAAAAACCATGATTAAGAAACAGAAAAAAGGAATACATTTTTTTCCAAATAAAATTTCAACTTTCTAGAGGTAAAATGAATTCTTCAGTATGATTCAAGGAATTAGCTGAGTTTATTAGGAAGCATAATGGACTATGCAGCCTCAACTCACACCAACTGCCAAAGGCAAAACTGTATTTATGCAAGTCTCCTGTTTACCCAAGAATGGATTTTAGCTTATGAGTTTGTCGCAAACTGTTTCAGAAGCATATTTCAAGATTTCTAAATACAGGAACAGGAAAGTACAATGCTCAGTGCTGGTAATTTGCATTTTATATATTGTATGATTGAAAGAAAGTATTGCTGAACAGGAAAACAAAGAAACAAACTGATAGTTGTGAGGAAGATGATGGCAGAGTAGGAGGTCCCTAGGCTTATCTATTACCATGAACACAACTAGATAACTATAAATCATCCCAAATACCACAAAAATAGATCTGAAGAGTGACAGAACAAACTCTACAACTGAAGTAAAAGAAGAGGACATAATGGGGGAGGTAGGAAGTGTGGAGACATGTTTAAGGGGAGAAATGGATCATGCGTGCTACAGAGGGGAGGGGTCATGGGCACAGAGAAGGGTGAGAGAGATGGGTGCACACAGGGAAATTCACAAGGAGAATGTTTTCCAAGAGCCATCGGCATGGAAAAGGTGTCATGGAGACACCTCACTGGGACCAAAGGAGATGGCAATGTCATTTTCTTTCCCCACCCCTCATCATAAGCACAGAGCCACCTGCTGAAAGTAGTGAAGTGCTGACATTGGCTAACTTGCATACACCAAGACACAGTCTTCTGCAATCTTATGGAACTTTTCTTCTCTGTCAAGCTTGCTTCAGTCTCAGAATGATGGGCCCCTCCCCCAGAAGACCAGCACAAATCCCTGCCCACATGACAGCTCATGACCAGAGAGCACTGCACGGCCTCACTTCTGGTGGAGGTCGCGATAGGTCTCATTTCACATGCAGACAAGACCACATCTAGTTAAAGTTTACCACATTTAAGCCAGGGACCAAATACTACCCACTGCAGGCAAGGAGAGCCTCTGTGGATGACCAGGCTGATGGATAGGGCAGTCAAAACCTAACAACACAAGGCATGCAGCACACACCAGAGATATTTTTGTAGCACCAGGCTCTAGTAACTACACTATCTCTTCTTCATAGGGCCATTAGTTTCAGGAGCAGGTGACATAATTGGCCTTTCTTGCCCAGAGAACAGTACATAGATTTCAACAAAATGCCAAGACAGGAGAATTCATCCGAAATGGAAGAACAAGATAAGCCCATGGCCAGAGACCTAAGGAAAACAGATAAAGATAACATCCCTGAGGGAGAATTTAAAGCAACAATCATAAAGATACTCACTGGGCTTGAGAAAGGAATAGAAGACATCAGGGGACCCTTACTACAGAGATGAAAGTGTTAAAAAAGAATCAATCACAAGTTAAGAGTGCAATAAATGAGATTAGAAACACACTTGATACAACGAGCAACAGGATGGAAGAAGCAGAGGAATAAATTAATGACCTAGAAGATAAAGTAATGGGAAATAGTGAAGCTGAACAAAAGAGAATATGAAGAATTACAGAACATGAGAAGAGAATTAGGGAACTTAGTGACTCATCAAACATAATAATATTCATAATAGTCACAGAAGAAGAAGAGATAGAGAAAAAAAGAGCAGAAAGTTTATTTGAAGAAATAACAGCTGCAAACTTCCCTAATCTGGGGAAGAAAACAGGCATCTAGGTCCAAGAGACAGAGAACTCCCATCACGTGGTGCTGGGAAAATTGGGCTGCTATAAACAGAGGAGTGAAACTTGACCATTCACTTACACTATACACAAAGATAAACTCGAAATGGATGAAAGACCTCAATGTGAGAGAGGAATCCATCAAAGTCCTAGAGGAGAACATAGCTAGTAAACTCAATGACATTGGCCACAGCGACTTCTTTCAAGACACATCTCCAAAGGCAAGGGAAACAAAAGGAAAAATGAACTTTTGGGACCTCATCAAGATAAAAACTTCTGCACAACAAAGGAAACAATCAACAAAACACAGAGGCAACCAATGGAATGGGAGAAGATATTTGCAAAGGACATTACAGATAAAGGCTGGTATCCAAGGTCTATAAAGAACCTCTCAAACTCAACAACCAAACAAAAAAAAATCCAGTCAAAAAATGGGCAGAAGACCTGAACAGATATTTTTCCAAAGAAGACATACAAATGGCAAACAGACACATGAAAAAAGTGTTCAATGTCACTAACCACCAGAGAAATACAAATCAAAACCACAATGAAATACCACCTTATACCAGTCAGAATGGAAAAAAATTGACAAGACAGGAAACAACAAATGTCAGAGAGGATGTGGAGAAAGGGGAACCCTCTCACACTGTTGGTGGCAATGCAAGGTGGTACAACCCCTCTGGAAAACAGTCTGGAGGTTCTTCATAAATTAAAAATAGAGCAGCAATTGCACTACTGGGTATTTACCCCAAAGATAAGATGTAGTGAAAAGAAGGGCAACATGCACCCCAATGTTCATAGCAGAAATGGCCACAATAGCCAACTTGTGGAAGAAGATGAGATGCCCTTCAATGGCATGATGAATGCATAACAATGTGGTGCTTATATGCAATGGAATATTACTCAGCCATCAGAAAGGATGAATACCTACCATTTTCATTGACATGGTTGGAACTGGAGGGGATTATGCTCAAATAAGTCAAGGAGAGAAAGACAGTTATCATATGATTTCACTCATATATGGAAAATAAGAAACAGGACAGAGGACCATAGGAGAAGGGAGAGATTCTGGATTCTGGGAAACAAACTGAAGGTTACAGAAGGGAAGGGGTGGGGAGATGGGGGTAGCCGGGTGATAGGTATTAAGGAGGGTACACGTGGTGATGAGCACCAGGTGTTAAACCTAGCTAATGAATCGTTGAACACTACATCAAAAACTAGTGATGGGTAATGGTGTTGGCTAACTGAACATAATAAAAAATCATAAAACATATTTCTTGATGGCTTTTATTACAAATATATGTTGTACTTTGTCAAATGCTTTTTCCACATCAATTGAAATGATCATATGGTTCTTATCCTTTCTCTTATTGATGTGATGTTCCACTTGGTCATGGTGAATTTTTTATTGTATTATTGGATTTAGTTTACTAGTATTTTGCTGAGGATTTTTGCATTTATATTTATTGCAGATATTTCCCTATAGCTCTCTTTTGTAGGAAAATATTTATCTGAAAGGAAATTATCATATGGTTTCACTTACCTGTGGAACATAAGGAATAGCCTGGATGACATTAGGATAAGGAAGGGAAAAATGAATGGGGAGAAAACAGAGTAGAAATGAAACATGAGAGACTATGGACTCTGAGAAAAAAACAAACAAACAAGAACAAAAACTGAGGGTTTTAGAGGGGAGGGGGTTGGCAGGATGTATTACCCAGTGATGGGCATTAAGGAGGGCACATATTGCATGGAGCACTGGGTGTTATATGCAAACAATGAATCAGGGAACACTACATCAGAAACTAATGATATATTGTATGGTGACTAACATAACATGATAATAATAATAAAAAAAAGCCAGCTAATACCAAGACATATTGTAATTTAATTTGCACCATATAGAGAAATCTTAAAAACAGAAAGACAAAGGAAATCCTTTACTTACAAGGGAAAACCCATAAATCTAGCTGGATATTTCTCAACAGAACCTTGTTAATCCAGGAGGGAGTGCCATGATGTATGCAATGTGCTGAATGGGAAAAATCTGAATCCAAGATTTTATACCAGCAAATGGTAGGTATTCATTTCCTTCTGTTCTGAATAAACATTTCAGTTGTTTGTTGTGTTGAGAAACAAAAGCTATGAATTCCCAGCCACTAAACCAGCGTGGCAGAAAATATTAAAGGAGACTCTTTGAGTGGAAAGGAGTGACTGAACGTGAGAAAGACAAGAAAGGATCAGAAAAAAATCTCCAGAAACAATGAAAAATTAAGTAGAAAAATGACACTAAATACATATTTTTTGATAATTACTCTGAACATAAATGGATTAAATCCTCCATCAAAAGGTATAGGGTGACATAATGTATTTAAAAAAGACCCATCTATATGCTGCCTACAACAGACTCATTTTTACATCTAAAGTTACCTGCAGATTGCAAGTGAGGGGATGGAGAAACATCTATTATGCAAATAGATATCAAAAGAAAGACAAAGTATCCATAATTATTTCAGACAAACTAGACTTTAAAACGAAGACTGTAACAAGAGACAAAGACAGATACTATATATTAGTAAAGGGCGCAGTCCAATAAGAAGATGTAACAATTTTAAACAGATTAAAGCAATTAATAACAAACATAAGGGAACAAATCGATAATAATACAATAGTAGTAGGCAATTTTAACATGCCACTTACAGCAGTTGACAGATCATCTAAGCAGAAAATTGACAAAGAAACAATGGCTTTGAATGTCACACTGGATCAAATGTACTTAACAGACTTATTCATAATATTCCATCCTAAACAGCAGGATACACATTTTTTTCAAGCACAAATTGGAGAATCTCCAGAATAGATCACACTGTAGGTCACAAAACAGGCCTCAACAAATACAAAAATATTGAAATCATTCTATGCACCTTTCTGACCACAATGCTATGAAACTTGAAGTCAACCACATGAAAAAAAAATAGAAAGACCACAAATATATGGGGACTAATTAACATGCTAGTAAACAATGAATGGCTCAAACAGGAAATCAAAGAAGATATTTAAAAAATACATGGAAATAAATGAAAATGAAAACACAGTGGTCCAAAATCTTTTGGATGCAGCAGAAGCGGTCCTAAGAGGAGAGTATATAGCAGTATAAGAAGCAAGAAAAATCTCAAATGCTCAACCTAACTTTCACCTAAAGGAGCTAGAAAAAGAATAACAAAGCCTAAAGCCTGCTGAAGGAAGGAAATAACAATTAGACAGAAATAAATGATACAGAAACTAAAAACAATGGTACAGTACAATGAAACCTGTTCTTTAAAGATATTAAGAAATTTGATGAACCCATAGCCAGACTTACCAAGAAAAAAAGAGAAAGAACTGAAATAAATAAAATCATAGATGAGAAAGGAGAAATAGCAACCATCACCACAAAAGTACGAACACATATAAAAGAATATTATGAAAAAGTATATGCCAGCAAATTGGACAACTGGGAATAAATGGATAAATTCCTAAAAACATATAAATTACCAAACTTAAACAGGAACAGATAGAAAACTTGAAGAGACCAATAAACAGAAAAGAAACTGTATTAGTAATAAAAAAAAATTCCCTCCCCAAAACGTCCAACACAAATGGCTTTACAGGCAAATTTTATCAACATTCATTATTTTATTTTATTTTAAAAAATATTTTATTTGTCTATATGAGAGAGAGAATGAGAGAGAGACAGCATGAGTTGGGGG